>RJWM01003214.1:0-87756 GCA_004363535.1 Dasyprocta punctata | reverse complement strand
GAGAATTCCATTTCTGTGTAGAATGGCAATGATTTCATTTTATGTATTCATGTCTCAGAAATCTTTGTGCCCATCCAACACAACACTAATCAATAAATTCTGGTGACTAGATGAGCTGAAATGTGTCATTGCCTTATTTTAGATACCTGTCCTTTTCCTTATAAAGTGAAACAAATGAGTCAGGAAAGGAACAGAGGATTTTCATCATGGAAATTAGTCATGCCTTTCTGAGGGCAAAATAGAAATAGAGGAACCTGTGGCTTCCTTAACTCCAAGTTCCATATCAGTTCAGAAAAGCAAATAACAAATAAACCTATTTTATTAAGCCATTTACATTTCCGTTAAGTAAATTCTAATGCAATCTCCACTGATAATCAGGTATTAGTGAAAGAAAGATGTATTCAGAGTGTCAGTAGTGAACTTGAAAAATAGCTGGTCATTATAAAAAGACATGAAAATGGATAGTGTTTAAAAAAACTTTACATTTTATATTTAAGTGGGAGAAGTTTAGGTTTTAGAAATTAGGAATTCATATAATTTCAATTATTAAACAGTCATATAGTATGAGTATCAATGTATTTTTCACTATCAAAAATGCACTAAATAAATAACATTCTAAGAATTCTTATGTGGGACGGAACATAAAGGAAATTACTTAAGAACAGAATATATGAAACTGACACTCTCAGTGGGACTAATTGAGAGGAACTAATATTAGCGGAGGCAACAACCACAGTGTCATAAAGACTAGTAAAATATTTTGGCTTTATGTACTTTTTAATACCTTGACACTCTAAAAATAGTAGTTTCAAGACTAGGTATAATTTCTCAGGCTCTGATATTTAAAATATAAATTACTTTTGAAACTAATCTAGAAACTATTAACAGAGTTAAATTGTAATATTTTTCCTTAGGATAGTCTCATCAAATACCCTATCCATTTGTGTGTGTGTGTGTGTGTGTGTGTGTGGGCATGACCATGCAAAAATCATATCTCATGGGCCTGTATTTGACTACATGCATGGATATGAGCCTTATGTTAGACATAGAAGGAAAATAAAATGAGAAAATGACCATTAAAAGGACTGATAGTTTGGTACGTGGTATTTCATTCCTAATTATTTAAGATTAAAAATCAAACGGAAAACCGTATCATTTTATTTCTTAAAACTGTATGAAACTGGCTTCCCTGAAAAGATCATCACCCAGGGAGACTCTAGGAGTTGTCTCCAGACCGAATATTGATACCTCACTTCCCTGTCGCCAGCAGGGTATTAAGTATCAGCTGCCTCAAAGGTTGGCGCCAACGTTCTTCCTCAGTGTACCGCAAATCAGAATTAATTGCAAATCAATCGAACAAAGTACAACTGATCAGTAAGCCAATTAGTAATTTTAGCTGTTCATCCTGTCTTCATTTACTGGGGGAAACTGGGAAATGGAAGTGCCTTTCAGACCACATATAAATTTCCAACATTTCCCTCACTGCTCTTTACTTTCCCACAGGCTTACAGAACTTTCTCATTCAAACCCTTGAAAAGCTGCATAACTACTATGCAGAGAGACTTTGAAATTATTCCCTTTGTTTTGAGAGTTAAATTAGCTTTACCAAAGAAACTATTATTTTTTGGTTGAGAAATTATACTACACAAGTTTTCCTGTGCATATATGGTGCTTGTATTATGCTGATATAAAATATTAAACTGACATGAAAATTTTTTGTTTACTGGGCATTCTCATTTACGCAATAGATATGTGAATATCTCTGATTTTAGTGCAAGAATCTTAAATGTGTGTGTCAGCATTTTTCCTAAATTACATTACTTACATGATGTTTTCTCTATCTTTTGGTGTACAAATACTACACATAAAGACAAATAATGGATAAATTTATATTTAAAGTTTTCTCAGTTGTTTCTCAATCTCAAATGAATTCTCCTTTGCTTGTAACTTCATATGTTGTCTATTAGTGATCAGCTCATATTATTTACTTTGTAAAGGTCTGCACTTTCATGCTGATTTAGAATTTTTTCTTCATTATTTAATTAGAGAGGAGAACACCAATTTCCATATCTCATTATGATGGGTATATATATATATATATTATATTTGAGAAATAAATTAAATTCAAATTAGTACTGCAATTAATAGATAGATTTCTATTCTAGCTACCGAGGAGATAGGTATGAGAATGCATCATCTACTATGCAGTCAGGTTATTACTAACATTGTCCTGTGAGTATAGTGCAGCCAAGGCAAAGTTTTTACATACATTTGCAAAACTAAAATAGATTCATTTGAAAGCACTTGAAATTCTCATGGAAATGTATACATTTAACTTAATTACAATATAATCTTTTCTATAATGTTCTACTGCTTTAAAAAATCAATGGTACATAATACCTAAATGATTTTATTGCTTTTATTATTGGAAAGTAATGTATCTAGTTTGGAAATATTTCTTTTATAGGGTTATGTATAGCATGACCCTAGGAAATTCTAAGGTGTGGACTGGCAAAAAACAAAACAAAATAAAATAAAATAATGGGAGGAATAATGACTTTGGTTCCAAAAAACTCTGAAAGCTTATCACAAAATTTATTAATAATACCTATAATTCCATAACTATTTATGAAATGTTATGCACCTTCTATGTTACCAAAACATAATTTGTAGTCATTTTCTTACATTAGAAGAATACAACGGAGTCCAAAAGCAAATGTCCATAGAAGTCAGAGAAATTAGGTTGATGCTAGCCAGAATGAAGTAACTCAACGTGTTCTCTACAAATGATATGATTACCATTACATGCTTTAGCTGCTAAAGTTACTAAAAATTTAATATGAAAGTGAGTAATGAAGATAACTATTACTTTGTGTGAATTTGAGGATGAGTGGGATTACAGTGGTTAGCAGTGGACAATATCTAATAGACCTATGTGGGATTCATCGAATGTCCTGAGGTGCCCCCTGCAATTCAGTCAACTAAACTCATGCATGACTGTCTCTATGAAGACAGAACTGAGAAATGAAGAGATTCTAAAACCCAATAATCTGTAAGGGAAACAATACAAGCAGTATGGGCATATTTCTGCAAGTTGTCAGAATCTAGAAATGACAAAAGAAGCAAGCATTTGAGGGTATCTAAAGAAATCAGCCATGAATTTTAAACCAAATAAATGATTCTTTGTTCCAATTTTCCTTAGAAAGTTTGTCTTTTCATTGTACTTTTCATAAACAGTACAATATGTATTGACCACAGCTAGTCTGTTTTTGTTGCTGTTGCATGTTTTGGTTTGTTTGTTTTTTGAAGTGGAAGGATCCTGGAATTTGAACCCAAGACCTTATATATGTTAGGCAGGCGCTTCACCACAGAGCTACATTTATAGGGTTTTTTCTTCTGTTGTGTGTTTGTACGTGTGTGTGTGTTTCTTATGTTTTATTTTTGTTTTAGATACAGGATCTCGATAAATTTCCAAAGATGACTGGAAATTTAAAATCCTCCTAGCTCATTCTTTCCAGTATCTCAGCTTACAGGCATGTATTGCCATTGTTGGACAAAATTTTGTTGAACAGAAAATAGTAAAAGATTTCTTTAATTTCATAAGAGCAAAATTTTGGAAACCATAGCTTTTTACTGACATTTCTGAAATATACAAACTTGAAGCAATTTCTGTGAAAGCTATGATATAATAAATAAAAGGTAAACATTCAGTTTCTTATTATTTGATCTCCCGTATTTTTACAAGGATTCAAAAGGACATAGTAGCCACTTTTTTTTTTCCAGTTAGAGTCCAATTCAGTTTTGAACAACATATAGTAGTTGGGCACTGATTTTTCTGCATGCTCTCTGACATTCCCTACTTTTTAATAATATTTAGGTTATTTGCATTTAAAGTAGTACAACTGGATCAATTGTGTGTGAATATATTCTGCGGGTTTCATTTCGTCTTTGTCTTTACCTCCTTCCCATTGTTTTCTTTCTCTAATTATGATTGAAAAATTTCTATCATTCAATCTTATCTTCCTTATTAATTGGTCAATTATGCTTCTTTAAAAAAAAATTAGTAGTTGCCCTAGAGTTACAACATACATCTTTCTCTTTAGATACTTTTCTCTCATTGCTGAGACAAAATCCCCAATGCCTGAAATTAATGAAGGAAACATTTGTTAAGCTCACAGTTTGTGGTAGTTTCAGTCTATAATCAGCTAGCTATGAGGCAGGGTGGCATGGCACAAGGGCAAAAGACAGCAAAACACAGCAAAGCAACAAGAGCAAAAGGGGGTGAGAAACAAGTCTCTTTATCCTCCTTTCGGCTGAAAGCAGGCTATGCTCCTCAGGTGGGTGTAGCACTCATACCATCTCTGTGCCTTCCTCTTGCACAGGCTGAGGATGCACTGTTGAATCACTTAGTTAAACTTCTGACTTCACATTGACTCAAAGAACAATATCCTAGAGCTGATAAAGACATGTCTTCTACATCCCAGGATGAAGAGCTGCTGAGCTTTTTAGTTAAACTTTTAGACCTCTCAAGTTGACACACTGTATCAACCAAAACAATTTTCAACTAACTTAAGCCTCCCTTTAAATAAGACTATGCCACCTCCTACAAAATTTAGGTACCTTATTACTGATCTCTTTCTCACATTCATTGAGATTTTGCTGTCTTTTCTTTTTTTCTAGTATTCCAATTACACATACATTACATCTTTAAAAATTGCTCTGCATTACTATGCGATCTGTTCTTTTTTGGTATTTTCCTTTGCATTGTTTTTTCCTTTTTTCTTTGTTTTTCAACATAAGAAAAATTTGACTGATCTATTGCTAAGCTTATAAATTCTTTTCTTAGCTGTGTTAAGTATGCTGTTGAGCACATTGAGGGCAATGTTTACTTCTGACACAGTGTTTCGCTATCTAGCATTTCCTTTTGATTCTTTCTTAGAATTTCCATGTCTTTTCTTTCATTAAGCATCTCTTTTTGCCTATTACTTTTATCAACAAATCTCTGAACATATTAGTCATATTTATATCAAATTTATCATATAGCAACTTTAACTTTTATGTCTGAATCTAATTCCTGCTTTGTTACATCACACTGCCTTTACTTACCTGTGGACATAATTTTAAGTTGTGGTTAAAACTCGAACCTATCTGTTGCACACTGAGGTAAAGAAATGGTTTGTGTGAGAAAGCATGATAATCTGCTTAGGGTTTGCCTGTGTTTAATGTTTGCTCTAGTTACAGGTGCCAGAGACATCAAAATCCTCTATTACTCTTTTTGTTGTTGCTGTTTTTCCTCTTTACTTTGAGTTTTGCTAGATCGCTTTTCTCGAAAAATATACATATGCATTTCTTGAGACTCTTTCACCTGTAATCAGCTGCTCTACTGAAGCACTTCTGTTATGGTAGTAAAGTTTGGATCAGAGAATTTCAAAAGCAGAAGCATATAAATGCAAGAAAGAAATAGGAGAACATCATTTTGTATAGTTTGATAATAGAATACAAAAAGGCATTCATAAGAAATGAAATTGCCAAGAGAAATATGCAATGACATGCATAATTTTCCAGGATTTTCTTTTCAGGGAAGTATTTCCTGGTATCCAATGTATTTAATTAGAAAACTTCTTTTAGTGTATAGAGGGAATTTATTTTAGAGAAATGCTAAATATTCTAATCTATAACAAAAATAAAAAGAAACTTTCTTGTGATGAAAGCATTTCTTGCTCCCCTTTTATTAGATATCTACAAAAGAAATTTATATTTAGTTTATTTTAGAAAGACATCATATTAAGAAAAAGAACAACTTGTTCTTCGTCTCCTTTTTGTTCATCTTCATTTTCAACTTTGTCCTCATCTTTATCATCTTTGGTTCTCCTCATTTTCCTCTTCCTTTTTCTCTTTCTTCTCATCCCTCTCTTTTCTCTCCTTCTCCTCCTCTTTGTACTTTTTGGTAGGAGTTAGGGGGAATAAAAAGAAAGAAGTATACAGAGACCTTGGGGCAAGTGGTTAACATGAGCACACAGTTCCTTACCTTATTTCTGTAGCCAGTGCTCAAAAATGAATGCTTTGACAACTACTGAGAAAGGAGGGCTTCTCATCCAGATGAGCAGCTATCCCAACCCCTGTGCAGGTAGCCATAACAGGCACAGAACATTTTCACTTGTGTGATAATTTTCCATCCTTATAATTCATATGTGTCATTTGAATTTAAACACAGGTAGAAGAATTCTGTCCTGAGAAATTTAAATCAAGTAATTAACAATACTAGTACTTTAATCTTTGTTTTGTCATTTGTATTTTAAAACTCTGGAGTCAGGGTCTATATTATCCTTTTTTAGAAAAAGAAGAAAATTGACATGTGTTATGTACATGTACCAGTTCCCAATAGTGGATGTAATCATTATGTACCCATACAAATAAAAGTAGAAAAGAATAAAGGAATCAAGTGTGCTAACAATACAACTTATAAAATAATAGGGGGAATTGGAGTATATAGAACTCCATAATCAAATGACAAATACCTCTTTTTTGGGGAGCAGTGCCAAAGATTGAACACTGGGCCTTCTAACTAAGATATCTCCCAGCCCTTTTTTATTTTTTAATTTGAGACGAAGTCTCCCTACCTTATACAGGAGGGACACAAACTGATTGAGTCCTCCCAGGGTTCTGGGATGACAGTTATGCACCATCACGCAGAGCAGAGAAAACCTTCTTTGTTCAATAATCTAGTAACTGTTTTGAATTCTGTTTGATTACTTTATCTCAAGAAAAAAATTATCCGTGATACTCTTTAAAAATGACTGGTAAATTTTTGCCTTTCTCTGATTGAATTTTCTATTGGAGACAATAGGTCATAGCAAGATTTTAAGGAGCTGAATAAAGATATAGAGTTTTCATAATAAATTTGAAGATGATCAACTGGAGAAGATCAGACAGGAGACCCAGGTTACCTTGGATAGGGCTTCTGCAGGAACTTTTTTCTTTCTTTTTAACTCTACTGATCTAGTCTCTTTATACTTCATTTTCTCTGATTTTTCTTTAATTGCATTTTGTCTCCATCTATATGGTTGTACATGGGTCTATTTAATTGAAGAACTGTTTCTAGCAAGGAAAAAGTAGATTCAGATTCCTTAAACAATCTGTGACCTGGGCAAAATCTTCCCAAACACCATGTTTTGTTTTGTTTTTTTTCCCCAAAACCATATATGCAAGTACTAGGATTTTTGAAATACCAAAATGTGTGCTTATATTTAGCAGCCTCTGATTTCATATTATAACTATATTGCATTAAGTGGAAAACACATTTGATTTTTAGATCATCTTCTAACATAGGAAAATTTAATTTCTGCTTTCATGCATCACTCTTCTATGCTTTCATTCTACCCATGATTGTCAGTTCCATTATGTATCGATTCTCATTGTACTGCTGAATATCACCTGTAAGCCCAAGGTCAAGACTTGAAAAAGATGTTACTTTCCATTGGCAGTAGAAAAGGACTGTGCATGTGAAAAGCTACCCTGCTCCATTATCAGGCATTCCCTAGGTAACCTGAGATGACTAAATTAGTCAGCTGGACAAATAAATACACAGCTTTTAAACTCAGGGTTAGGGCTGTTAATACAGAGGATTTTAGCAAAGGTGACAAATGGTTAAATCTGGTGAAAGTTTTAATGTTAATATAAATAAATTTTCCCTTAGAGTTCCAGGGACTACCAACCAAAGGGATTGCTACATGCTTTGGAGAAGATGAGGTTAACTTTTCTCTTGATAGTCCTTTGGACTCTGAAGTTTTGTTTTGTACTTTTTAGGACACTACATCATTGTGCAGTTTCTAAAAATTAAAAATTTCAAAGACAGTATAAACTTATACCATTAAGAAGTAGAAAACATTTACGAAGTACATTTTCCACCCATAACTTTTTAGATATTTAGATTGCTATGCCTAACAGTAAACACCCTTGTGGATCCTCATACATTTGATTCTATTTGATTCTTTCTATTCTCTTTGAATAAAGAATGAAGTCAAAATATTACCTAGAGGAAATGGCTTTCAGTCTCTTTGCCTTGCCATATGGGCTTGCACTATTCAATTGCAACCAAAGGTAAAGCTGAACTAGGGTTAGGTTTCCCTATATAGAAGAAGACTGGGCAGGTCCAATTGATGACATAAATTGAGGAAGGTAACACTTTCATTCTACAGTTAAACTTGCACAAAGAAGGGAGAAAAAGAACAAAAATAAGTAAAGTCTGAGTGTCCCTGGTATTCTTCTTAAAGAACTCATTCTCTCTCTCTGTAGCCAAAGTGATTAAAAGAGCAACATGTATGCTTAATGAAAATCTTTTAAGAATATTAAAAGAGGAGACAGGGTATATTACTGTGACACAGAATAGTGCAAGTCCACAATGGTTTAATTCATACCATCATGATTTAAGAAGCTATACATTTTTTATAAATTTATATCTACATCATTTGGCTGCAAAACCTCAATGGAAAAAGCTTTATGTGACTTATTTATTGTTCCTACTTGGGGTGGAATACATATATAATTATACATATATAATTACGTTAATATATAAATTATGTTTACATATATATATATATGTATATAGTCACTGTCTCATCATTTAAATCCATCCTTCCACTTGAATTTTGGAAACAGGATCAAAGACTCATTGAACTACATTTCTCCAGTTACACTTCCCTAGTAAGTAGTACTGAAAGAAGATTAGTAGACAGGAGAAGAAAAGGGGAACTTGCTTCTTGCTATTTGCCGTTTCCTAACAGAATCATTTCAAACTTTCATTACAGCTATCAAGTATTTTTGGCATTTTCAGAATCAGCCTCATACTTCCACTTAAATGCTCTGTCCCTTCCCTCTAATTTTGACCAGCTATTCTTTCTATTATTTTCTCTGCGTTTCTCATTGTTTTCTACTTTATTTTTCATATATCCATACCTGTACAAATAATCTCTTCAATTAATCTTCTTCTATTGAAATATCAAGTGAGATTTCACTCTTCTTTCAACTTTATTGAGGTGTGACTGACAAAGGGAAATTGTACATATTTAATGTCTGGTCAGATGTGTTGCAATCTCTTTGGTTTGGGAAAGGACAGATGCAGACCTCAGAATCTGGTCATGTGGTTTCGGATTCAGCATTACCATATAATATCTCCAAGCTATCTCTGTTTCTGTGGTTTAAAAACTACCTTCTTTTATGGTCTGGAAAGCAAAAGACCACATACACTCTAGCAACTACTTCCTCAAATGTACCCAGAGAAGCTATGAATTGACCATTCCAGAAAACTATTACTACACAAAGCCAACGTTGTCCTAAGTCTCCATCTGGGGAAAAGAGAAGAGACAATCTATTTTTACAGTTATACTAATGTTACCTGACAAAAAAACTCCAGTATATATATTGACTGGGTAACAGTCAAGACTGGCTTCTAAAGGTACTGTCCTTGGAACTGACCCCTGGTGAGCTTCCCTAAGATTAGGTTTAAATCATTTTGGACACTTTTTCTGGTATTGAGACTCTGGGTTCCCCAGGCTTTCTACTTAGTTTCTACTTAGTTCATCCTGCAGCTGCTGCTTTATATGTTGTCTCTTCCTTCCCAGGTACTGCTTATACAGGTGTATGGCAATCCTAATGTGTTTTTAACAACTGCCCCAGTATTCTAAAATTTGTGAACTTTGCGTGCAAACAAAGCTATGTCTATAACTCTTTAGGAATAATTTTCTCCCAATATTGATAAAATAAGGATCATAATGTTCAAAGTCTGAAATGATATTAAGTCAAATTCTCAGTAAAGATAGAGGATGTGTATAAGTAAAAAATTTGTATTTAATTGGTGTTACTAAGTAGTTAATTGAAAGTCTTCCCACCATTTAATGCAAATATAAAATCATCTAAATACTCTGAATGCAAATACATATTCACACAAGCACATGCTTGGAATCGCAAAATGTTAGGCTTGGGAGGACATGATGATAATTGAAATATCACATTAGAATGGTAGTATCCAAATCTTTCTAATTGTACATCTTTACATCATCAATTAATGTGTATAGTTAAGCATGTGCTATTGTATTAATATAATACAAAAGTTATAAATCAGAAAAATAAGAGAAAAATGAAATGAATGTAACAAGAAATACTAACATTGTCCTTCTGGTTTCCAATAAAGCACCTAATATATACTTTCAAATATGCACTCTTGGAGACCATCAGCATAGCAAAAGTAATTAACATACACACAGAATGGAAAAGCAAATTAATAACAATACTAGCAATGGAATTCACCAGTCATTAATATCAGATAGCTCAGTCAAATATAGTAGCTCCTCTCTGCCCAGTGTTACATTTGATGAGGAATATTGTCTCGCTGTTTTTTGTTGTGGGTAACAATGTACAACATATTATCTTGATTCTCTTCTCACAATATTTGTACTTTATTTTTCTTCTTTGTGGTAGCCTCCTCTAACGTATTGTCTAACCTCCCTACATTACTTGTGCCTCAAACTCTTTGCTATTATTGCACAGATATACAGTTTGAATTTCACTATATATCCCTAAAAGGCATATTTTCCACAAATTAAAATATTCTATTTAGCTCTAAATATGGAAAGTAAAAATATACAACCTACTGTGAAATGAATTACTCATACATTGTGTGTCACATTTTAAACTAACAACTCTATAACCTTAAAATACAGCTCAATCTTAAAGTATTAATTTTGAAATGATGCATTTGTGCTAATGATTTACTAGGAGGAAAAATCCTTTAATCTAACCCTTTTGCTTATGAACTTGAAAGTTGAACTCCATAGAAATGACTGACTGCAACAGCAGGGCTTTTCACCAGCTGATCAAAATTAACAGTTTCTTTCAATTGTTCTAATTAAGACCAAAGGGAGTTCTGGAATGTACCAACAGCATCTCAAATTGCTCCCTAGCACCTGGGAAGGAATATCAGTTTTTACCTTTCCCTACAAATAGTTTAGTCTAAATTACTACTATTACTATTTGCTAAAGCACTTCTATCAATATGCCCCATGAGATTTTTTCAATTTTATTTCATTAGGTTAGAAAGTAAAACAATTAAGTTGGGAAACATGATAATTTCCAGTCGAAATGTGTTAGAAACCAGACTCTTCATCAGTGATCTGTAAAACTGATGTGCATTCTATAACCATAGTGTGCATATGTTAGTGTTTTATGTAGCAATAATTTTTCTTACACGCTAATTATTTCACATTCATACAGAAGTGTAATTAGAGGAATCAAAAATTTAGTTAAGATCATTATAACATAAAATTATATTGAAATTCTCAGAAACACAAAACTTTTGCTTTAACATGTTTATTTTTACTGAAAGATGAATAGCACTCAAACTTTCTTTCAAAAGAAATCCTTTCCCATTAAATTATGTGTTTTCATCTGCCATCTACACTTTTAATCCACATGATCAGTAAAACTTGTTTTAATATTAATATATTACAAAATTATTTGTTTAAAGTGTCTTCCAGGATTCTTCTTTGAAGAATTAAAATAGTTTCTTATTTCAGTAAACATCAGCCTTTAAAGTTATATATTTTCATCATAGAATCAAAGAACAGGATAAAGTTTAAAATCTTTACATGTATGTAATTTAAAGGCAAATCATTTAAGTGGTCATTAGAAAGTGATTAAAAAGAATTATTTTTACAGTCACCGAATTCTGGATGCCTAATGTATTCTGACGAAGTCTCTAGATCTCTGTAAGTCACCTAAAGACCAGTTGGCTTATAAAGTAAGATTGCGTTTTGGGTGGTGAAAATATATTGCCTTGCTTCATCATGTCAAGCTATTTCTTCTTTGAATGTGGCAATTCTTAGTCTAAAGACCCGTGAGAGGGGGCATACTCTTTAACCTTCTACACAGTCCTTGACAAAGTAATTGACTCTTTCAACTCAGTGCTGTGTTAAGATATGAGCAATCTCTCCTTGTAATTAGCATTCTTTCCTAGAAGGGTGATGGCTGGATGGCTGAATGAGCCAGCAGTCTTCAGAGAAGCCTTCCTTCCCTAGGGCTGTGCACAGACTATTTAAAACCTGTGTGAAAGAGTCAACAGGATTAACATGGAGCCAACTTCCTTGGGAAATGGAGCCAAAGAGATTCTAAGGAGACAAAATACTTCAAGACAATCGCACTAGTGGTGAAAATCTCCAGACTTACTGGTCTTGTCACTTTAAATTTAACTGATGACATGAACATTAAGCAGGGCTACAAAGGCTTTTCTATGAGTTTAAACTCTTTTTTTACTTCCTAAAAGCTTAAGATGTTTCCTACTTTTTTCAAACAGAAACTGAAGTGAAATCTATCATAAAAATTTGGAAAACACCTATGGTTTATTTACATATGCATGTAAGAACATTAACACCTTTAAATAGAAGCACTTTTATCACCAAATTTTGGAGTATATTCAAGTTGTTATTTAATTTGAAATTCTTACTATAAATCAAAAGTTCTAATTATAAGTACATGATTAAAGATTTTTTTATTAAAGATTCTTGAAAGTAGCTTAAATTTTGTACAACTTGTTCATGTAAATTTCACCAAAGGTTTGTGTAATTTCTCATTAGCAACTCTCTAAATAGAGAATTTAAATTTATAAGTGGAAGAGAAAACTTCAGGACACTATTTGTTTACGTATAAAAGTACTATTTCAATAGCAAATATTAGATCTAGATATTCTATTAATATTAGATTTTTCCTAGGAAACAGAATGTGAAATTATAAAGAGATGTTATTCCTTATTTTATGTGTAGAATTAAATATGTTTTAGTAACTCTGTATAGATTATAATGCATCATAATCATGAAGAAATGAGTAACATTTAGTCCCTCTCTCTAATGCATTTATAGGGTAATTGACTCATCAAAAATATTCATAAATAATAAGATCTATTGATCTTAGATTGTGGGCTATGCCTGAAAATAATAAGCTTTTAGGTTGAAATTCTATCTTTAGGGTAACCATGTGGGCCAGTATTAAATTCCATCCCAGGAGAGGATGTCTAAAGCCCATGGGTGGTAGAAAGCCTGGGGCTTTTAACTATTTATGAAATTTAAATGATATTGCTTTGCTAAAGAAGAACAATTTCATTTTAAGGGAAATATATAGTAATTATTTTTAGTATTATGTTTACTTGATTGTCAGGCATAGAAATCAGTTTCCTCACTCAATACATTCATTTATGCATGTAGTCCTTTAATAATAAGCACATAGGTAGTGCTGACAGTGTCCTTGGCACAAGTCTAACCACTTCACAGATTGTTTCCTGCCCTTGTCTTTAGAGAATTGAATCACCTTATAGGTGTAATTGTATGGGTTCTCATAGACACAGAAAGGTAACTCTTCACAAATGGATCACAGATCTAAATCTAACTGGCAAATCTTATGCATGCAAGATATTCAGAGAACTTGCTATGAAGGAAATTCATGACTATGGGAGATTATTTAATACTAAGATGATAATCAATCAGACCAAGTAAGAAGGGTTCCTTAATAAAGTATAAAAGTCAATAGACCACAGTTCTATATGTATAGCTTGGGTGAAGACTTCTTGACCCAAACCCCCTGAATATGTTATGCAGTCTAATAATAGAAGAGTACTGTGTATAACTTATCTCAGTAAACTTTCATAGTTTTGGACCTAAGCAGTTCCACAATTTGGATACACATAACAGTGTTTAACAGTAAGTCAAAGGGACATTTCCTTTTCTTACTTTAAAACAAACAGCATTGGCACAACTCTATGAAAACAAAAAAATTATTAGGTAAGATAATGTTTTAAGAACCCGAATCTTAAACTATGTCCAAAAAATACTAAACTATTCATATTAAGAAACAAATCTTGAAAAAAATAGTTTTACATTTTTCACACATGGAAACTGATTAGGTAGATAAATCATACTCTAAAGACAGAGCCTTCGTATTTTAGAGGCCATTTATTTCTTTTAAAATAATACCAACTGACCTGAAAAGTTAACTCCTAACCCTACGTGCCAGGCTCATATCATTTGATATCATTCTGATCCAGTCTCTGAAATGTTAATGGAAAAAATGGCAAGTAGCTAAAGTGGTGTCATGTCTGATAAAGTTGCATTTTCTAGTCTATTATTTGTATGCCACATAAAATGCTACACTAGAGCATAAAGATGATTTCCTAGAGTTCCATACCATATAGAAATCTTAAAAGAATGCCAGGCATAGAGACAACATTAAAGAATTCAAGGAGATTTAGATACTAGCATTCACATGATTACAATACCTGAGACTGAAATGTTGTCCAAAGAAAAAAAGCATCTGTGATTTTAAAATTTCATGGATAAATTTCTAGGATTTCACTATATAAAAAAGAGGTAATAACTTAAAACATAATAATGATAGCAAGATAAATGCCTATTATTAATGCCCAAGTCTATTTTCTGTTGCTCTAACCGAATTTTTGAGACTTTGTAATTTATAAAGAAGAGTTCATTTAGCTCATGGTTCTGGAGACTGGTTCTTCCCAGGACCTGGCACCTACACATGATCAGAGTTTTGTTGTTGTCCTATATCAAGGAATAGGGCATCATACAGTGAGAGGGCAAGACAGTGTAATGAATGGACCTCCTATTTTAACAAACTCATGTCTATGAGAATGGTCTTAATCTATTAACAAGGACTCTGTTTTGATAACCCACATACCCCACTAGGTGTCATCTCCTAAATGCCACATTGAGGATTAAGCTTCTGTCAAGTGAATTTTTGGGGGACATTTGAACAATAGCAACTACCAAATTTAATTTATCCACATAAATTGTTTCTTTTGCTATCATAATTTCTATAAAAGAAGAGCTTTGTAACATTAAACAGACGTTTAGAAAAATGTAATCTTTACTTTTAAAAAATGTACTTATGTGTACTTTCTTTACCATGCAGTTCATACTAACTGAAATAATAAAGACAATAAAAATAATATATTTTAAGAAACTGATTTTGAATGATATTAATGTAAATTGTAAATTTTTCTAAGTGTAAATTGTAAAACATTCTAATTGCAAATTCTTCCAATTGACACTCACTGATCATATATCCTAGATAAAAATAACTACAAGTTCAGTGTTAAGTAAAATCAGAAATTGTTGTTCAAAAATTATTAAGTTTACAGGAGACCATTGGGAATGTGGATCTACCTAACAACAGGCCATATATCCATGAACCCAATCTTGGTCCCAAATGAAGTCCTGTAACTCCTTTGTACCTCAGTTTCTTTACACATTAATTGACAGTGTTATAATGGTATCTGTTAGTGACTTGGTGAACCTACTAAAATCCATCAATTATATATAAATAGAGGTTATTTAGGAACAACCACATTCAAATTTATATGCGTATGTAGTCGTGTCCCTCTTGATTAGTATTGCCCTATTAGAGACGCTATGCTATGTCCCCCCAAGTCCTCACATACTTTTGATGGGGCTAAGTCTGGCACTTGCTTGTGTTCGGTTTACTGTACCCACCCAGGGGTGGAGCCAACATACAGCGTAAGGGAAGGCGAGTCTTCCTCTTGTTCGCTTCCGCTTCCGCCTCTCTCTCTCTCGCCAGCGTGCCTTGCAGCTTGCAGCCACCATGAACTGTAGCCCTGCCACGCCACGCTATCTTGGAGCCAACTTAAGTATGGACTGAAACTCCCGAGAAACTGTAAGAATAAACCTTTTCTTCCCTAGTTTTGGGTGTCAGGTATTTTGTCTTGGCAACGAGCGAAAAGTAACTAAGACAGACGCATTCATTTATCTTGCAATATGTTTTTGAGCTATGCTTCCACTCACATGAGAAGAAAGTTTCTTGTTGAACCAGTTTTTAAAATGTTAAATATAAGAGCCACATGGATGCAATCTTCCCTCATTAAATTATCTGCAAAAGCAAATATATAAATTCACGTAGAATTGCAATAGACCTGATTTGTTTTTCTATCCCCATATCTTTAACTAAGCAAAATTAGAAGTTCTAAAGGATTTTAAATTACATATTCCTTTGAGAAGATGAAAGTTAACTAATTTTCCAGGAAAACAATGCATATGTCTCTCTGTACAAAATATCTTAATGTTTTATGTTGAATTTAAAGCCCAATCAAAGAATTTAAATTGGTCCACAGATTGCAGGTTTACTATCTGCATCTCTAAAAGTGATCACACATAAACAGAAATTCGATGTTAATTTCTGGTTTAGAATCTTTCAATAATGTACAATTACCATATGGGATAAAGTTAGGCTGCTTAGCATCATGCTTAAACAAAATTACTTTATTCCCATATCTCTGCTTTTTTCTGGCTTAGCATGTTGGCAATATTGAACTCTTACAGTCTGTCTGTATGTGACATTGTTTCTTACACTTAAAGCTCTGATTATCAGGCTTCTTAATGCAAAATAACTTGGGGGAGATTTTTCTTTTAAATATTCACAGCCTGGGCAGCAGACCAAGAGATTTGGATTTAATTGAGTTTGTGTAAATTCCAAACATATTATTTTTTGAAATCTCCCCCAGATAATTCTAAACTGCTCTTTGGATGCAGAAATATATGAAATTTCAGCATATTTTTTTAAAAATTCTGTGCATCACATATTGGTATGTGGGATTATATTCCTTGAGAATCAGGAAAATTCAAAGAGTTATTCAAATAAGGAAGAGGAGTAAATCAGGGAAAATCTTTCCTGAGAGGTAAAAGTAAGAGTAAGATTCTATGGGGAAAATCATTCAAGCTGTACAAAGGGACCACAGTCATGATAAGTTCACTATGCCCTGTTTCTCCTTAGACTCATGCATTGACTTCTGCCCCTCCACAGATAAACAGATGCTAAAATACATGTTAATTATGAAACCAGAATGTTTCTGCCAATGTTTTGTGTAGTTATGCATTTGTGTATGTGGGTGGTTAGTTTCTTTTTTGGATTTGTAAAGTAAAAGAAATTTATAAACGTCACTGTTTCAGGTTACAAAAATATCATGTATAAATTGCTATTCATGATCATCTATAATAATTTAAACATGAAACTGGCCAGAATTAATATCCTCATCCTACACTTCCAGTATTCTTAAAGATACAAGTAAATTATTAATACGTCAGGTATGATTTGAGAAATAAACTATAATATCCTTGCCATTATATAATACATAACACAAGTACCCATAATCATTCATGAGTAACCTGTTGGATCCCTTTGGCACATGTTATAATGTACACCTGATTTTCCATGGATATTTAATGCTTAACATTTAAATGCTAACTGAACTTTTGTTTAATTGGCAATATACTGTTAGGGAAATGATAAACCTTTTTAAAATTCAGAGTGCTTTGCAAATAGCCATTTTCATACATTCATATAAAATTTTCTTAATACTTTGAGTTACAAAATAATTTTATAGAAACCTGTACAAAAATATTGGAACTATTATACTGAGGTGCCATTAATAAACAGTATGATGAATGATAAATGCTAAAAATTTACTGTCATTCTAAAGAATGAGAAAATGAGTGACATGAAGAAATTAGAAAACCAGTTCCCTGAATCAGTATGTACATAAGGAGTTTAAATACACTATTTCCTCATGAACTTACAGTAAAAATCTATACATCTTGCACCTGTCACCACTATGCAGAGATTAGTTACTCAGCTTGGTGTAAGATTTAAGTGTGGTGCTAAATGCTGTTTCACACAAGACAATCTGAATACATTACCTAGAAAAAGAATATGAAGTTTCCATTGTAATTTTTCTTAGGATTTTTGTTCCTGCATTTCCCTACTAGACAGGTTTCTTCTAACGTGGAACTGACTCGTCACCATGTACATAGATATTTTGCACAAATTACAGCCCTCTTTGATCCGTTAAGATACAGAGGCATAAGACATTCATTTTCTTGAAGAAATTTTAGGCTTCTAAAATGACTTTAGTTACAGGATCCTACTTTGGACCTCACACAACTAGAGCTATCAGGCTTTTCCTTCTCTAAAATTGGAATATATGTAATAACAAAATGACTTAATAGCGAGAGAACACATCACCTTATAAAAGATAATTTTAACTATTTCAAACCTGGGTAACTTGTGTTGCTCCAAATAATTGCTAGATAGTATAATTTCTTCTTTAAGAGATATCTTGTCCTTGTTCTTTCTCCCTAGTAGAGGAGGTGTGGTAATTCCATAGGTTAGCTACTATTGTTAGGTACTTATGACTGAACAAACTATAATGGATATCAGATACAACACCTTGGATGGAGGATATGATGTCCCTAAATGACCTTGTGTTCAGAAAATGGATAAATGTAGGACTGAATGATTACTTAAGATATCACTCTGTTTCCTGTACCTAGCCATGCTGAGCACAACGACCAAGGAATGGCAAGGTTATCTAGGACAGAATAGAACCCAAGCAAACAAAACAATGAGAATGATACAGGATTTCAAAGCAAGGTAATAGGGAATTAACAATGGCTAGAACTTCAGAAGAAAATCCCTCATGTATGCTACATTGCATATTATTATCCTCTGAATAGATGGTCAGACTACTGACTTTAGGCTTGCAAAGTCAGTGAAACACTAAGCACTACAAGTTTAATGCTTGATATTGTATTTTACTTCAATAGCTATCATCACAGCCTGTGTTTCTCCAGATCAGTCAGTACCTTATAGTGATGGGCAAAGGGGAACATTGGCTCTTCTTGTCTCCCTTCGTGTGTGCCAGAAACGGCTAGCATCTGGCTTTCCCTGAGTCAGTCTGCACATGGTGCTGACTCACAGGAGGTCTTAGCTTCTTGCTGACTTCTTGCTCTCCTCCCCCATAGTCTGTGAATGGCACTGACTCACAGGAGAGGGCTGGTGTCTGGCTCTCCCCCAGTCAGCCCATGCATGGCCAGTTTCCCTTTTTTTTAACAAATAACATCAGGTGAGGATTTTCTGCCAGAATCATGTGGAGTTTCTCTTGAATGGAGAAGTTATCATCACGATTTCCTCTAATAGTACACAATTCTTCTCTAATTATGTAGAGAAACATGAAGATGGACAATCTAAGATATATTGTAAAGACAATCAGCAAACAACAGACCCAGAAACAGTTGTGACAAACTGCATTTTCCAAGACAAAGCAGGCAATACCATAGTTGCTCATAAAATGATGCAAAATGAAAACTGCATACCTACTCTGCATACAGTGCTTACATTGGGAAAATACAAATTATGATATTTATTGATGTATTCATTTATTTGATCACATATTTAATCAACATGCTTTATATTATTTTCTTCAATATTTGATCACATGACATCTTTACCATAATGGCATTGAAATAGCGAACACCCTAGGACTTTTTTAAGATGTTGGCTTTATTTGGTTTCACTCTTGCATTGATTTCCTGATGATACCACAACTTAAAATGATCTCATAATGTAATTCTTGATTTCAGAGGACACTGAGCTTCTCTAATGGATTATCTACCCCTCATCTAGACCCTTTTCTCTGCCCTTTGTAAGGAAATGTCAGCCAGCTGAAAAGGCAGGGCAACAAGTACAGCTGGGAATTTCTAGCCCACAGATGTCCATTCTCGTATTTGCAAGCTTGCCAATATCAAAGCTGGATTTGTTGAGGGATCCCCACAGTTGTTTTGCAGAAAGAAAATTATCCACTGGCACTAATAATAATAATCCCCTCTTCCACATCTGATTTAGTACTTGGGCTAGAGCCGCATCCCCCTTTCCTTACCAGGATTGAACTAGTATCAAGTTCTCCAGCCTCTATACAAGTGGGTGGCAGACTGTCAAGATGAGAATTAGATGGGTGCAGGTGGCACCACCTGCTTGAAATGCTTTTGAGTATTTTGTGCTTCATTATTGCTGCACACCATCATCCTGTTCTTTCTTTTCTTGCCAACAGTCATAGTATCATTTGTTTGAGCTTAAAGTCTGTTATAAGCTCTGATTTTGGATAAAAAAACATGAAAGGAATTTGTTTCACTCTAAACATGGAACAAGTCCAAGAATAGATGATTATATCATCACATAGAAAGTAATACATGATAATTTAATTGGTAAATATACAAGTTCATTAGCAGGTGAGAGCAAAAATTACTGTTTTTGGCTTTTTTTGGTTTATTGAATTGCAATAATTGGCAAACAATGTTTTCCTAATTAATATTCATGTGCTTAAAAGTCATATTATTTTGATGAGTACCTTATGCATCATGTCTTTCACATTGTGAATCATCTTTTTTCATTTAAAGCTTTAAACAACTATGTGGCCTATGTTTGCTAGTCTTGTCAGATGAAGTATAGTTTCACTGTCATGTCTTGTGTGAGACAGTAGGTAACTGAGAAGCATTTTCAACCTAGAAGAAAGGATGAAACCTTTCAACAAACCTTTTTTCTGAGTTCAAAGTATTAAGGCAATGGTTTAAAAGAAAAATGAGTTCAAAATTTCTAAGAATCACGTGCTGTAGTGGAAGAAGCTCTTCATTGTGACTGCCTACTCACAGCACCTGATGTGTTCTACATGGATCTCATCATGTGCCCACAAACATTTTTGTGTATTTTTTTTAAAATAGTGTCTTTGGGGATAAAAAACACAATAAATATGAACTTCACAGTTGATGAAAATTTAATAAGAGAACCAATTATTAATGTGTAGATGAGTATAAATAAACTAATAATCAGAGGTATAGTCCCAAGCACGAGATAGGAATGAACATAATAGGACCCAAAGAGAGTAACTATATAACAAGATGTGCCAAATAATAGCAGATATGTTCTCAGGAGAGAAATAGAGCTGCTGACAACATAGGTAGGAGAAGAAAAAGGACCTCACTCATCACCAGTGATTACCTCCCATTAATCTAAGTAATCCAGAAGCCACTGGTAGGGAATCTCATACAAGTCCATATGGCTCAGCTTCTCAGGGGAATAAAGCAAAAGAGTAAATGATGGAGACATGGAAGGGAAAGTTGAAAATATTTTGCATAATCTGGCCCTGAAAAATCCATGTGTCTCTTTCTGGATCACTGCAATTTCAATTCATGTTTAGTCTATCATATTGTTTGCTAAATCGTGGGCAGTTGAGATGAAAAATATAAATATCAAAGCAGAAGGAAGGAAGGAAGAAAGAAGGAAGGAAGGAAAGAAGGAAGAAAGAAAGGAAAGAAGGAAAAAGGTAAATATAAAGCATTCTGTTAAGTCGTGGTAAGTTGAGAGGAAAAAAAATATATGTATATATAAATGTCAAAACAAAAAGAAAGAAAGAAGGCAAATACAAAGCATTCTGCTACAATATTTGTTTCTGTATCTAGTCACCATGGCACAAGATGATAATTATATTTTTCAATCTTCTACCATAATTTATCTGCTTTTTTTAACTTTAGCCATCATATTCATTGAATGGTTTCCTTTCTTTGCCGTGATGAACCAAGCCTTCATTTGAGTCCTTGATGATTTTTTAATTGAGTTTGTTTAGCTTTACACATATCAGAAATATTAATCAAGAGAACACTAGCAGTATCTTAGTAACTACCTGAGTTCTTGCTTCTTATTGCCTCCAATGTATAGATGAAGTCCAATATCTTCATAGATAATTGGGATTACTCTGTATGACTGGTATCAGACTTTTAGCTAAGCAATATAACTGAAATGGCCAGAAGGAATCCTCAACTATCAATTCATTTGACCTGTGATTGTGTTCTCTAATAACATGAGTAGTAGACCTCAAACACACATAGTTCAAAATAGCATGGAAGATAAGCAAATGTTTTTTTCTGATGGATAATTTAGTGAAGTAAGGAGGGGGATCACTTTAATGACTACCCATCTGAACTCAAAACAAAATTATGAATATGGTAAATGCATCATAAACCCTTATAGTTTTATGGCATAGACAGCATCAAATGGAAAAATGCTCCACATTTCAGGGCATCTTCGCACAACTGATGCCATAATTAATGATTCTATGGGCTGTTTCTTAATTCTGCCAAAGATATTGCTACTGGGCATAACGCTACTATCTTAGTTACCTTTCTCTCATGGCTGAGAGAAAGATTTACTTAACTCACCCAATGTTAAAGGAGAAAAGGTTTATTTAGCTCACAGTTTATGGAGGTTTCAGTACATACTCAGTTGGCTCCAAGGCAGGGTGGCATGGCAGAGAGGCATGGTGATGAAAGACATCAAAAGCAACAAGAGCAGAAGGAGGAAGCGAGCCTGTTTTCCTCACTTATATTGTCTGCAGAGTACCTGCCCTAGGGCAAATGTGGCATTTACACTCCCAATTCCAGCAGAAGACAATGAATTGATCACAAATTCTAGAGCCTCTGAAAAGCCTGCTCCCCATGACAGCATGAGGCGTGGTGGGGACATACAGACACAAAGCATAAGAACTACTCAGCTTCATGAAGACACTAAATAATTATCCAGGGGAGCCCATTGTTACTTCTCCTGTCATGAAATGAATCCTCTTATCAGACGTGATGCTACATGAAACATCATGGAAATAAGTGAGGTATTCTCAGTTTTCTTAAATTTTAATGATGGCAAAAGTGCTACTCAAAAGGAGTAAAGTTAATTTTTAAAAAACATGTCATGTAGAAACATAATAAGATGCTATTTAGCCATAAAAAGGAAGAAAAGAAATGAAAAGAAAAGAAATCCTACCACTTACTGTTCAGAGAAATAAGCCAGACAAAGAGAGACAAGCACCACATTATCTCAATCATGTGTGTAATACAAAATTTGTTATTACAGAGAGTAGAACGTGGTTACTACACTAGAAAAAGTAGAGTGAGAGGGACAGGGAAAGTTTGATTGATGGATATTATAATTAGGATCAAGAAGTTCTTGTGCATACAGTAGGGTGGCTACAGATAAAAATAATGTAATGTATACTTCAAAAAGATTGAAAAATTATTTTGAAACTTTTCACCATTAAAGACATGACAAATGCTTAAGGCGATAGATATACTTAACCTGATTTAAGTATTTCACCATGTATCAAGCCATTATAGTTTTTATGTTTTTTATGCATCAGTTAATTAGATTTAACAAGTTGAAAAAGAAAGAAAACATCAAGCACAGCTTCCCCTTCTGCAGGGAAAAGAATTACTAATATAATTTTTCAACCACTAGCGAACAATACTCTACTCAGGTCTCATCATTGCCCACTGATATTGTTAGATTGATAATTCAATAGGAATATTACCAGATTGAGAACTTAACAGGGGAAAGAATGTAGAACAAGCCAAGAGTGGTGCTGCATGTTTATAATCCCAGGACTTTTGAAGGCTGAAACAAGAGGATCCCAAGTTTGAAACAAACCTAGACAACTTAGGAACTTAGAAATACCCTGTCTAAAGATTAAAAAATAGAATGGGTTGGGTCTTTTATAAGTTTTTGGCCTGTTATTCTGGCTCTAATCTGTATGTATGACAGTTAACTTTATAATAATTTATAAGATAAATAAATGAAACTGATACTGGCTTTAAAAAAGAGGGGTGGAGGGGAAGGGACAAAATTATTGATGCATCTTTTGTACATGTACAAATTCTCTACAATAAATGCAGCCATTATGTACTGCAAACATGTTCTAATAAAAATAAAAAATTAAACAATGATAAAATAATAAAATAATTTTGAATGTTAAAAAAAGGGATGAGAATGTAACTCAGTGGTAAGGCCTTGAGCTTAATCTCCAGAAACCACACATACACACGCACACACAAACACACACACACACACACACACACACACAGAGCCATAACAACATTAACAAGAAGCCAGTATGTGGATTCAATTTCATTCTCCATTGGCTCTTTGAATGTTATGCTTTTGAATATTACATCCTGGTTGACTAGGCATAGTGGTTGATTGGCACCCTCAAGTTAGGTTATCTAGCTCCCTAATTAATAAGAGCTTGATTCCAGCCCAGGGCTACTAGTTGGTTGTTACTGAGACATTATCTTTGCACACAAAGCCTATTTTGAGTCATTCAGTTAAAAACTTCACTTGGATTGTCATCATTGCTCTTTCTTACTTTATCATCATCAAACTTCTTTTTCCACCACAAGTCAGTGTCAATCTGAAACTTGGACTTCTCTACTTGTGTATGAAGCAAATCATTAGAAATATCTCAATTTCTTTCTACTGAAAGATTTTACTTAGTCATTATCTTTCAAAGATGCTTCTGCATGATGCAGTGATGCTGTTTGTTTAAGTTCAGTTCTATTCTAGGTACTGGGGAAAAAGTCACAAAGAACATAGAACTTCTCCCTGTGTGAACCTAATAATTAATTGCCATGATTTCCAAATTGTCAATGGTTTTAATACCTTTAGTTTCTCAGGAATTTTTACACTCCTCTGCCAAATAAAAAATGCCCAAGAGTTCCACCTATTATGGATTTATACCTGAAAACTCAGTTATTTATGTATTAACGAGTCGCTTAAAACAAAATACATATATACTGGAGAAAGTAATACTTTATTTAATTATTTAGTTACTATAAAATAGTTACTAATGGAATGTGTATAGGTGTTGTGCACTGCATAGTTTCTCACAGTTTGTAATTACTATCTGAAGCACCATCCTCATTCATCATTACCTGCTGTATTATGGATACTCCATTTTCCACATGATTCTCCTATTGGTCATGACCACCAAACTCCAACTTTGTTAAGACATGATACCATAAAAAGAATATAATGTGAACTAACATGTGAATTGATCTTTCTCAATTCAGCAGTTTATGTGGCCTCCAAAGTATGTTAAGTATCACTTTGTTTCCCCCAATTTCTTACAGTGCTCCATGATGACCCTGTGGTTTCAGCGTGGTTGTCCTGAACACCTTGGGAAGCAATTTGGAACATCAGGACCTACAGAGACATGAAAAACAAAATTATAAAATGTTACATTGCAAATGATATGAAGAAAAAAGAATCCAGATTAATAGGAAGTGAGGAATGAAATTTAAAATACAAATTTCATAGGAGCCTTGCAAATGATGAGGTTTAACCAGACTTGAATAAAGTATGAGTGGAGAAGCCATGACTTACACAAAGAGAAGTATGGAGGTCCTGGGGCAGGTGCAAAATTCATACACTTGAGAAACATCGAGGCAGTCATAGTCATAGATGTCACATGATTAAGAGGGAAATAGGAGATGAGGCCCATGATTTTTCTGAGAAGTTTCAGATTATGTGAGTTCTTGTGCGTACAGGAAATCTCCACTCATTTCTGAGTGAGATGGGAACTATCAAAAATGTTTTTGGCCAGAATATACAAACAAACTTTGTAAACTTTGTGATCTAATATCTACCAAGTACTTAGAATAGTGCTTGCTTCATAATAGATGTCCAATCAATATTTGTCCAGTGAATGAGTGAATATGTTATATGTGCAAAACAATTTAAGAGAGGAATGAAAGTGGAGACAGGAACTCTGTCTGGAGGCTAATAAATGAATATATGGAGCTGACAATGCCATGGTCTAGGGTAGACATGGAGGAGGCGATAAAATGTCATTAAACTTGGGATGCACCTTAAAGATGAACTTAGAGAACCTGCAAGTAAATTGGACAAAGGATGTGAGAAAAAGTAGAAATCAAGGTTGACTCTATGTAGATGGTGAATGTAGAGAGAAGACATTGGAATCAAGAATTAAATTTTGGACATACTCAGTTTGACATGGCCACTTGATAGCCAACTGAAGATGTTAAGCTGACAATAAAATTATGTATTTAAATACAGGCACATATTATGATTATCATATATGAATGAAAAATCAGAACAGAGATCAAGCAGGAAATACATATTCACAATATGTCATTGTGTGTGGATGTAAACTCATAGCACATCAAGTCTGAAATTCTTAAGAGTTTTTAACTCTCTGGGGTCTGTTGCTCACATAGTGCTTACACACTGGCATGCATGCACTCATTTGTGGATGTACTGTGAATGTTTTCAAGTCTAACTTTAAAGGGCCTTTTTTAAAAATGCAAATTTTTAAAGAAATATGTGTGAGTGCCTTCCAGACAGGCTTGCATTTGTTTTAACCAAGCATCCCATTGTCATCTAAAGATCAATTTTTGTTCTTGCTATTTTTTTTCATCTGGGGATATGAAGTCAAGGGAAAAATATAAACTTAAATCTTAAACTGATGCAAGTACAAGTCTAGAGTTTTAATTTATCAGATCTATAATGCTGGAATACAGATTTATGTTTCCTAGAAATAGTGTTAGGTCCCCAGCTTATGCAGGGCTTTCCCTTTAGTATATGTGCTGCCAAGCGAGCACAGGGCTTTCACTTTAAACTCCTTACTTCACCATATAAGTTCTTTTTACATTTCAATCTTAAACCTAAAACTATAGATTAATTTGCTCTCCACTGTCATGTTCCCTCAAATGTTTTGTCAGGATATCTATTTTATGAGTTTTTGTTCCTTTTCAGTTTTGGATTTTTTGCAAATGTTTTAGGTTCTGATTCTTCTTTAGACTACCTTTATCCACCCCTTAGGATGCAAAACAGATTTTAGCTCTTTCTAATGAATGTATTGAACAAATCAGCATTGTGACAACTTCAGCAACAAATGCTAGGAGTACATGAGTAAATGAGACTAACGGTTTTTTCTTATATGGACCTTCTTTATGGTTTGCCAGTTCTATGTTTTCTGTCTTTATACATACTGCTTTTTCTCCTTATTTTCTTGCTTTTTTATTATTCTTGTACAAAATTACACATAGCATGAAATCTTCCCTCTTAAACATTTAAGTGTATATTAAAAATTGTTAACTATAAGCAAAATGATAGCCATAAGATATGTAGAAATTTCTAATGTCTATATTGAAACTGTACTCTTACAGAACAGTGATTCCTTCATTTCTTCCTGTCCCATGTCTCTAGCCACCACCATTGTGTTTGATGATTTTAGATATGTCCTGTGAGCAGAAAAATTCTGTACTTATATTTTTGCGAATGGCTTATTTCACTAAGTACAATGTCCTCCAGGTTTTCCAGGTTATAGTATATTAAGGAACGTCTTAGTTTCATAGATTTATAACATCTCATTATATGTATGTGATCACTTGTTCTTTGTCTACTTATTTTTAACAGCATTTAGGATGTTTCCATTTCTTACCCATTACCAACAGAGCGGCAATATTTCAAAATCTTTTAGATAATAGAAAGTAGGACTTCTGTGTTATAGTGCAATTTTTTAATATTTTAAAGAAGGGAATTAAAGCTGAACATTGTGAATTCTCACCAATAATTCACAAGGATTTCAATTTCTCTACAACCTCAACAACACTTTTTATTTTTTGGCAATTATTAGACATTCTAATTATTGTGAGGTAAGACTTACTGATTTGATTTGCATTTTTTTTAATATTTAACAAAGTTTAATACCTTTTCACACAACTGCTGGCTATGTGTACAACTTCTTTGGAAAAATGTCTATTAAAATATGTTGCCCACTTTTATATTTGGTTGTTTTATTTGCTATTGAGCTGTAGGATTTCCTATTTTTGAGCCTTTTTTTTTTTTTGCCAATTTGATGCTTCATCAAGTATTTTCTCCCATTTTATAGGATGCCTTTCATTCTGCTGATTGTTTATTTTCATACACAAAATCTTTGAAATTTTGGCATAGTTCCATTTGTCTACAATTTATTTTCTTGTCTGTGCGTTTGATTCATATTAAAAGCTAAGAATAATATCATGAAAGCAAAGTGATTAAGTTTTTGGACTTTGATAATTTCAGGTCTTATGTTTAATATTTATTATATTTAGAGCTGAATTTTGTGCATAATACAAACGTGTTTAATTTCATTCCTTTTTCATGTTTCTATTCAATTTTTCCTATTACCAATTCTTGAATACACTGTCATTACCCTGCTGTGTGGGTTCACCATGGTGGTGAAATAGTTCGCCTCATATCCAACTTACTACTCGATTTTCCATTATATTCAAATGATTAATATGTTCATTTTTGTTTATGACTGCACCACACTGTTTTGATTACTGTGGTTTTATAACATGTTTTGCAATCCAAAAATATGATGTTTCCAGCTTTGCTTTTTTATGTTCAAGACTATTTTGACTATATAAGGTCTTTTCTATTTCTGGCGAATTTTAAGATATGATTTTATGTTTTTAGAAAAAATGCATTTTGGATTTTAATAGATTTGTTTCAATCTGTAGATTGCCCTGGGAATTACAGATATTTTAGCAATATCAAGTCTTTCAGTTCATAAATATAGAATATCTTTGATTCATGTGTGTTTTCAATAATTTCTTTACTTTTCAGTACTTACATTTCTCTTACCTTGGTTAAATTTATTCCTATAGATTTTATTCTTATTTTTTTTCTTTTTTTTAGTTCTGGGAATTGAGCCAAGGATTTCTCAACCACTGCCTTATATCCCAAGTCTCTAAAAATTTTTATTATGTTGAGAAAGGTACTTACTAAGTTGCCCAGGTGTGACTTGAACTCACTATCCTTCTTCCTCAGTTTCCCTAAGTAGTGGCATTTCATTATCTTGTGCTATGTGAAAGGTTTGTTTTCAGAAGTTCTTTTTCAGAGTGTTAATTTCTAATGTATAAAAATATGACTGATTTTTGTATGTTCATTTTGTATCTATGAAACTTTTCTGAATGTTTTACTTCTAATTTTTTGTGGAATATTTCATGAGATATATTTGTATAGTAACAACTTTATACAACTTATATTTTATATACAATATAATATATTATATAATACAGCATAATATAAAATCATGTTTCAATATAAATAATGTTTTATTAAACAATGCATTTTAAACTGATAATTTCAATCAAATCCAAAGAATCTGTACTTTTACTTTCCTGTCCCACATGTTGTTACTGATGTTATAATTTACATATTTTTGTGAGGCCTATTCCTTTTTTCTTTTAACTTTTATACCAAAATTAAAAATGATTTACCAAAACCATCATTATATACAGGGTTATGTTTTGTCTATGCTTTTGAAATTCTGTATATTTTTTATTGCTTTTTTCTTTTTAAGATAAAAAACGATATCATTTTGCATACTTTATAAGGTGGGTCTAGTAGTGATGAGATCCATCAACTTTCACTTATTTAGAAGGTTCTTTATTTCTCCTTCATTTTTGAGGAATAGTTTACCCTGATTAAGTATCCCTAGTTAGCAGATTTTCTCTTTCACACTTTGAATGTATTTTACTACTTCTTTCTGACTCATAAAATTTCTACTAAGAAATCTGATTATCTTACAGAGGTTCCCTTGAACTTGAGGAATTGCTGTTCTTTTGATACTTCCAAATTCCATCTTTGCCTTTGCCTTTTGCAGATTTGATTGTGTGCCTAGACTTGAGTGCCTCTGAGGGTTTCCTAGTTCGAGTGTATAAAGTTTTATGTACTTTAGTGAGTTTGTATTTCCTTTCTTAATTTGGAAAGATGTTATATATTATGCTTTTAAATAAGACTTTCATAGATTTTTCTGCCTGTTTTTCTCTGTGGATCCCCATAATGTATATATTGGTTTACTCGATGATGTCTCATAAGTCCTTTAAGCTTTCTTCACTTTTTTGATTGTTTTTTCCTCTTTATTCCATTTCGAGTGACCTAGTTTGAAGTTTGCCAATTCTTTCTTCTGATTAAGTTTTAGCCTTTAGTAAATTTTTCAGTTCAGTTATTGTGTTTTACTACTTTAAATTTTTTTTTTTTTTAGACAGGGTTTCACTATGTAGTGCAGGCTACCCTTGAACTTCCTTATGTAGTCTTTAACTCCCAGCTATCCTCCTGCCTCAGCCTCTTCAGTGCTGTGATTATAAATGTACACTACCACATGTGTCTCTAAAGTTTTTGTTTGGTTATTTTTTAATATTTTGTCTTCTCTTGTTGATATTCTCAATTTTTTTCATACATTATTTATGATGGTTAATTTGAATTTGTTTCAGATAATTCTTCTAACTTCCTTTCCTCAGTATTTGGTGATTTATGTAAATGTGTATATTCTTTTATTGGTTCATTCTTCCTTGCTCTATTGTGTATCTCATACTTTTTTTGGGATCCACACATTTGAAGAAACACAGATCTGATACTTTCCCATTTCTTACAGACTTGCTTTACCTATTTATTTATTTTAATTTATTTTATTTATTTATTAATTCTTTTTTGAGAGAGAGGGTCTTGCTATGTAGCTTGAGCTGGCCTTGAATTCACCTTGTAGCCCAGACTGATCTCAAACTCACAGCAGTGATCCTCCTGTCTCAGCCTCCTGAGTGCCATGATTACGGGCATGCGCCATCACACCCGGCTCAGACTTGCTTCAGAAAAGAGAAGACTCTCACAAATCACTGTTGGTTAAGACCTCATGTTTCCCTATGTAAAACCTGGTTTCTTTCTGTAAAACCTTTTTCATTGTCATTATTTTTGTTGTTGCTTGTGATTTAACTTTTCTAGGCTTGTGCATTCGATTTCTTAGAGGGACGAACTGGCTATCTCATGATCTCTTGTTTCCCCTCTGGCTTGTCTGCAGCACTGCCATCTCCCTTGTTCCACAGCTGCTGGACACCTTGCCTTTTCTTGCTCTCAATGGCCACAGAGAAGCCAGAGTGTGTCTGTCCCCTCTCAGGACTCAGAGTCAGTTAAGACAGATACCAGTATTTTGAGAAACCCTCAGAAAATATCAAACTTCAAATGTACGCTTCATTTCTACTTTCCTCCCTTCAGTCCTCCCGAGAGACAAGTTACAAAGTCAGTGTTCTTTTGAGGTGTGGAGCTGTACCTGAGTCACTGGCATAGGTGCAATGAAATTACTCTTTTTTTTCTCGTTGCAGTGTAGCTGCTGTCAGTGGTTACATTTAGCGTATTATAATCTCTTCACTGAACCCTGGAATTCTCTAAAAAGTACTGTGAACCATATCTTGCTGTTAAATTAGTGGTCAAATAGGGGCTGGTACCTCCTTCTCCACATTTTCTTATTTTCTGTTCTTGGCATGGTAAAAGAGATTCTCAAATTGGCAGGAACACTGCTAAAGTATCACTTGTATTCTTCACAATTTGTGCTGCATTGTAGGGTCTGAACAATTAGTTCTCATCTCAACTATGTCACTGAACTTACTCTATTGTTTTACTTTCTCAAACTGTTTGCAGGTTATGGCTTACTGCCCTGATTATATAAAACTCATGCATTTTTCTAGACCGTTCATAATATGACTTGTTGCCTAACAAAGTTCCCCTCATTTTCCTGAGAAAACATCTTAGAAACTGTGGTAACTGCAGTTCCATCGGATAAACATGCATTTCATTTTCCCAAAAAGGCATTTCATTGGAACAAACTATTTTGCGTTTATTCATTATAAGAGAAAAAGTAGCTATATCTGTCCTTTCCTTGTGTATAAGATATGTGAGCATGCCGTTGGTTTTAATTATCCATTTAGATCAGTGACGGTGAATGTTTTACACCTTTCAATGATAAAACAGTCTGCAGCAGCACAGTGCCATAGGTTCACCCCCACTGACTTAGATGCTAATTGAAAAACCTTTTCATATCAAGAGCTTTAAAACATGTTTTCGTCTATGTCTCTAGCTTATGGGAATTGATGATTTTTTTTTTTACCCACTATTTCTCTAATAGGCTATATTCAAAATTGTGCACTTTCTGACTTCGGCATATCTAAGTTAATCTATTAGCTCACCTTCTCTGACCTGCACTGTTGTTTCTGTATTAGAAGGCTCCGGATGGGTATAAAGTCAAACGCCTGCTGAGTACTGGGATTCAGAATGTGAGGAAAAGCAGTCTGTAATCTGTGTCTTTCTAAAATGAAGCTCTATTCCAGTAACTGAGAAGTCATGAAAATACTACAGAAATAAAGTTCCTAGAAGTATAAAGTTTCAAAATTCTTGCATACTGTTTGAAGTGTTACACATTTACTCTATATAAGTTGTAATGATTTAATAATGTGTGCTACACTCCTCAAGCTGACCAAATTATGGTATATTACTACAGATGTTACATTACAAAATTTTTGGTTTTCCTGTTGTTTGTACATTCTTTCTTTACCTCTCTGGTCTCCTCCAATTACTCCTCAAGTTCCCATTCATTTGATGTAATGAAACAGTTACCACATTGTGACTGCACTGCCCTATGAACCTATTCATTTAGCAAGGTGGTAGCTTCTGACCAACAGTCAAGGAGAGCCTGGGGTCTTCAATCAGCCGACAAGGAACTGAGTCTGATGCATGGCTATGTGAATGAAGTTGGAAACTCATCTTCTTTCTGTCTTTTCTTTATCATTTTTTTTTTATTTTAAAGATAGTAATATCCAACAAAACAGAGCAGAACGAAGTCAATCAAAACAAAGCAGTAGAACTGGTACAGAATTTCTAAGAAAGATACTATGAAAACAACAACTACTATAGTATACCTTGTTATTTTCAGAATAGTTGACATTTCCAACAGGTATGGTAAAATCAAACCAAAACAACAACAACAACAAAACACAATAAAACCAATAAAAAGAGTATAAAATGAAGCCAAAAACAATTAATCAGAATAAAGCAAAACAACAAGAACAATATTGGGCCTCGAAGACAAGACAGAAGAGAGTCCCCCTTTTTTCCTACATTGCGTACTGTCATCTCCCAGAGATGCTCAGGCTGCCAGCCCCAGGCCTACAAAATGAACAAAACAATGTTAGCATTTGGTTGTTTTATGTACCTTAGTTACTATCAATGTAGCCAGACCTCCCAACGAGCAGGTTGCTTTACAGGGAGGGGTGGCGGGGAGAGCTTTGTCCTTGATTCTTAGCCCGTGCGCCAGTAGGATGGGGGCGGGGAGCGGCGCATGTTTTTCTTCCTGGGGTCCACACCAGCCCGGGAAGGCTATCTTACTTGTGTCCTGGTTGGAGGCGCTCAGGCACGGCTGGGCGGGCTCCCAAGAAGCACATTTCTGTCTTGATTGTAACGTTCAGCGATAGTTTGAGCTAAAGCTAAGTCATGCTCAGGGTTCTGATGCATAAAAAATGAGAAAATAAATTTGCCAATCTCTACCTTGTCCTTGATTATCAAATAAATAACTGGAGAACAAAGTTGACAGCTGTTTTTGATAATTCTGAAGCTCTAAAAACAATCATGGCAACATTTGTGCCTATGTATATGTTAATTTTTCATCAGAGCAATCTAGACAAGCATGGGTGTATGTATGTGGGCTAATAGAAAAATTTATTGGGGCGGGGGATTTAGCTCAGAGGCATAAGTGCCTGTCTGGCAAGCGCGAAATCACAAGTTCGATCCCCGGTGCCAAAAAAAAAAAAAAAAAAAAAAAAAAAAAAAAAAAAAAAAAAAAAAAAAAAAAAAAAAAAAAAAAAAAAAAAAAAAAAAGAAAGAAAGAAAGAAAAAGAAAAATTTATTAGTTTCTATCATGGAACATATTAAAGAATTGTTTTAATTCATATGTTCATCATCAAACCCATCTAATATCTAGTGTAATTTCAGTACAGTCCTATTTTTTATGCAGTCAAGATTATCTAAATATCTATTTCCTTAAATGAAATCTGTATTTCATCACCCAACCTCTGTTACAGAAATTGACCATCTTCAAAATCATAAGCTTTGTAGGTTTGTGCTCCACTGAAATGACATTTAAGTCTACAGTGAAATGCAAGTGTAAGAAAGTTCATGGAGGTGACTACAGTAATTAATAATTTTGACTCCTATAAAAAATGATTCAAATACCTCATTCTACTGTATCCAGTCTTCTGGGGGACATTACATTTTTATCTTATCTTCTGCCATGTAGTGAATGAGTTCTATGGCCTTTAATATCCACAATCTCTTTTTCCTTAGATAATTCACTACAAAAGTTTCAGAGAGCTCCCTGTAGAAAAAACGGAAACCAATCCAAGGTGTTCTGCAATGAGTGTTAGAGCACCAATAAAACTTCTGTCAAATAATACAGCAAATAAATTTGGTAATAAAAATGCATTTGAGCAATTGATTTAAGAGCTTCTACAGTCCAAAATATATTCAAATTCCCATTTTAATTTTTATGGAGATTTTCATTCTTGGACATACATATTATTTTGATACAAAAATAGTCTTTTCAAAGCATTTTATTCTAGGGATCTTAAAGTAAATAACATTCCACTTAAGTTATTTTTATATTTACTTAAAAATCAAATATGCTGACAAGTTAAGGGGTCACTCGTGCATTTTATTTCTCATCACAAAACTATAGTGGTCATTAACAAATTTAAAGCTAAATTTCAAAGCCACCAGTCTTTATGAATGAGCGACGTTTTACTGTCCTGCCCATGGTCCTGTATGGAGATTGGCCTTCAGTTACTAACTTTCAAGGATTGGAATTTGATTTTACTGAGACTATAGAAAAGAGAGCAATTTAGAGGTATAATACAGGAACAAAATCATCTGAAAGGGCATTAGGTGTGGGGTTTGAACCAGGTTCCATTCTCTACTTATATCAGATATAATCTTTTTATTTGATAGATTGTGAGAAGGATAGGCATAGGGCATCAGAATAACACGGAGGTTAAAGATACAATTGTTTATCAATTAGTATGAAAAGATGTTGTAATATTTTATTATTCATGAGTTGATGTGTACCACATATCAGCTAAAATGACGTTTATTCTGTTGTAACTTCATGGACTGACTATTCTTAATTATTAACTTATCTCCTTTATAGGACCACAGAGGAAAAGAAGTGCAAACACTGCATGGTACCTGATGATTTATTTTACAAGGAGAGATCATGTATGTTAGCTCACAACACATTACTTTTAAATTTCCATGGGACTCTTCTCATGGCTCTCCAAATTTCCTCCAGCCAATAAGTCTTTCCTCTGTGTTTAAATTTCTATAGACATTCATGAGTAACTCAGAAAAGAAAGGACATAGGGCCCTGAGAAGGTAATGAAGACAATTCTATTTCTTCATTATTGTTGTTGCACAGAGGTCTTCCTTACACCTAGACAAGCATCCTCGGTCTGTGGGGTCAATATGCTATGAACTTCATCTCTTCAAGTAGTTTATGTTTTATGTGTTGTTTACTGTCTGACAAGGTTTTCAAAGTTAAAATATAATCCATGGTGTTATAGGTAAAATACTGGTCCTGTTTGGTTCTGAGGTAAAAATTAGTCTTTTACTTAACAGTAGTTTACTCTAAACTGTTTGTATAATCCTAAGGAGTGAGAGAAGATAGGTGAATAGCAAGCCCCTGGAAGGCAGCTCATAGTCCATCTGCTCAATTCAGATAATTTTTTACCCCTGTTAATCTATATATTAATCTATATGATGTATATTTCTTTCTTTATCTAAGGTATATTTCAGTCCCATTAGGTGTGAAACTTAGGACCAGTTCCAATGCTTGTATATTTTCCAACAAATTTTAGAGCAAAATGAGAAAATTTTCAGAATACTGTACTACTTTTGTATAGGAAATTTTCATTTTATTTCATTATGCTTTCTTCCAATAAAATTGTCTTTCAGTCAAACCAAATTTTCTATGAAAATATTCCCCCAAAAAACAATTCAACCATTGGCAAACTTCAAAAGTAGATACAATTTTTGCTTGGTTTTCTAGACCTCTAAACAGCAATCACAGATATTAAAATTCATAGATGATTTGTTCATTATCTCATTATTCATTTACCTAGCAGATACATCATTGCAACAGCTTTCCACAGACATTGACTTTATGGAGGAACTCAATGCATTATATTTTATAATTTTTGAAAGTTGGATTCTAATTGATGATAAATAATTATATTAAAAATTGATACAAAATTTATGCTTGTATATTCACAAGTACTTCAATATCATTTATTACAGCAACAAATAAGTCTTACTTCCACGAGAAACACATAAATATGAATTATAATTTCTAGCCAAAACCATGACTTTTAATAGTTATGAATTTTAATAGTTCATTAATACATATAACTAAGTTGTTACCTGAAACATAATAGTCATCAACCAAATCCTGTCAACTTAAAAAATTTTACATAATTTCCACTGTTAGTTTTCATGACAATGTTTGGGTAGAAGTATTTTACAAAGTTTAAAATTGTATAATACCTACGTTGGAATATTTTACTATAACAAACTTATTAAGTACTAAGTATGTTCTTCCATTAATTTTTGTGAGATTCAACCTAGCAAATAAAAACTCAAGAACCATTATTTGCCTGAAATCCACTGCTCACTGAAAACTTCATTAACAATATGTACCATTTGATAAGATGGTTTTCCTCAACAACTACAGAAAATAATTGAAATCACTAATATTAATCATATGGAAACATCATCATTGCTCCTTCTGGTATGTTTTTAATTTTTTTTTTTCTTGGCAAAGTTTTAGTTAAAACACTTCTAATTTAAATCAGTATGTTTCAATGAGAAAAACTTTTTCTATGTGAATTTATAATTGGAAGACATGGTAGAAAAAAGGTAAATATTTCCATTCCAATAAGATGAAAATATTAAAAATATTGATGAGGGTTTAGTCAGACATTCTGTAAATAACAAAAGCTGCTTTTGATAAACAAGTACAAAATGTTTTTAACAAACCTGTTTAACTTAATCATTTTTATTTGTTGTGTCTTCACTTTTAGCTAGCTTTCACCCCATCCAAGATTATTTTTCCTTTTTTAATCATTAGTGGATTTTTGCACAAACTAGGGAAATATCGTCCCCTACTGTTCAATTCTGATAAATTGGTTACAAGGCAATTTTTTCAACCTATCAAACTGAGATTTCTGTATACATGTTAGATTCCAAAGAGGAGAATTTTTCTTTGTTATTGTAATCACTGTGTTATTAAACTACCTATTTTCAATTACTTTGGTCAAATCCTAATCTCATTAGATTGACTGCTAATATTTTAGATAAATTAAACTGTACAACAAAGAAAGCAAATGTTATTTTGCCTACTCCCTAATATCAAGAGTACTATACTCATTTAGTAAATAAGTATATCAGTTCATTTAAAATGTAACTAGTATATAATACCATGCATGACTATTTAATAAAACTATGTACTGATAAAACTAGATTTTTACTCAATAAAGGCCACCACTCATGTTATTTACACGTAATTATAAACAATTATTTGCATTTAAATTCAAGGATGCATAATAACATAAAAAGCCACTCATATTTTCTAGGTGCTACTTTTTTTAAATGGAGTAACTTGTCAAATATGCATTATGTGTTTAAAATTGATTTATTTTCATTTTTTCCCATTATTTAGAGGGTTAGGCTTATGCATGGGACTTTATACTTAAAGATAAATATCTAGTGCAATTGTTTAAATTTTAAATTTTGATTAAATTCTGATAATTGGAGAAAAAAAAACATTTTTAAGAACCACCTAAAGATGGTTAAGGGCTTTGTTCTCTTGCAGTTATTAGATTACCTCATTTCTTTTCCACCAAACAATTTAACTCTTAGCTTTGAGAAAGGAAAACACATTTTGAACTAATATAGTTTTTAAGCAAAACACCTATAAAAGATAATGCCTTAACTATTTCTACTTTTGTCCAACCTTAAAGGCACTAAAGCTCTTATCGGAAAATTGATAACTCAGTCATTATTGAAACTATGAGGGAGCATGGTTAAAACAGCAGAGACAAAAATCCAATTTGGGTGTCGGCTTTTAAAGTCTTTTGTTCCCATAATGTGGAATATTAAGAGTTTGGTGGAGAGCAATTTTTAAATCTAGACTACCATGTTGTCCTATGAAAATAAGAACGAATAGCAATTTCTGTAAGAAGAAAGATTTAATAGTTAAATGGGTAAAATAATTGATAGATGCATCAACCCCAAACCTCATTGATGGTTCTATATTTCATTTTCCCTGTTGTTATAAATCCCACAAAGATCAATAAAGATGCGGCCTAGAGAAACTGTCATTACTGATGCAAGAGCAGAATCTACTGGTACACTCAGCCTGTTAAAAATAGTCTTGCAAACATCAGCCTTGCTCCATACCATGGTTTGGGGGGGTGGTGTGTGGCTGAGTCATTGCTTATGTTTTGCCTAACATAATATTAATACACTGAAAAAATTATTTTTCACATTTTCTAGGCATATATTACACTGCTTCAGAGAATAAACTTTTAAAAAATCATGTGTAGAGGGTGTGCACTGTAGCATTCTGGTTAATGAAGAAACAAATAGCCCGTGATTTATCCATTGGGACCTAGTGAGATAAATCCTAAAACACGCATGAAATGAATTACATAGGCAATTCTTACTGAAAAGTACTCATGTTGCCTGAATTATTTGTTCAATAACTACTTGTTGAATTAAAAATCAATTCTTAAGACTGCAACTAGAATAATTAACATCATTATATTTGTTTTTTGATATATATTCTGTTGATACAAAGAAAAATTAAATAAAAGTATTTCATTTTTTTAACATCTTGGGTATGCTTACCCTATCAATAAAAAGATAAGGGAAAATATCTCAATTTAAGAAAACATGTACTAACAAAAGTTTTTAAAAAACACAAAGAGGAATGTCAGAGATATGAACTGCAACATAAATACATAGTGCTTAAAAATTGGAGAAAACATAAATGTGTATAAATAGAATACTTGTTAAACAAGCCATGACATATCTAGTATATTACTACCATAACCAATATCATCATGAACTACACTTAGGGTGAATAGAAAGAGCAAATTTCCAAAAGGTATGTACACTGTGTTAAAAATTAAACTTTAAAAATGCAAACAATACCATGTAAAAAAAAAAAAAAGAAAAGAAAAAACTGTAATTTTAAAATCAAGATGAACAAAGACTTTAGAACTTAAGCAACCAAAGAAAAACTAACACTTTCATTTTAATGTATAGTTTGAGGTTTGTGTGTTTACACATGTTACAGTTTCACCAGGATTTTTCTCAAACTCATCATTAAAATTAAAGTTTATGGATCAATAGGCTCCCTTTTTCAGCTTTACTGAGATAAGCCTAATAAATACAAAATTGTATATATTTAAAATGAAAACGTGGTGGTTTGATATAAATAGTGAAATGATTACAATCAAGATACCCAACATATTTATCATCTCGTATAGTTACCCTCTTTGTACGTATGTGTAATAAGAATGTTTGTGATCACTTAGCAAATCTCAGGTATATAGTATAATTAACTATAGCCACCATAGCATGCATTACAGCTGCAGAAATTTTTTATCTTATAATTAAAAATTTGTGCATTGTGACCACGATTTTCCCATTTCCTTATCTTTGCTTGTTGGATTTTAGTCAACTCACAAGAGATAAGAAAAAAATTAGGACACAATTCTTGGAAAGGATCTCACTCTAGTATAAAGGGTTAACAAAACATCTTTCAACTCAAGTTTCTCTTGAATTCAGAATGAGTTATTCCCAGCATGAGTGGAGTCAATGAAATGACTGGATACAATGGACAATTTTGAGGACTAGGTTGCCATTTTTTCTTTTTTTTTTTTAACTTAAAGTAAGCTAAGTTTCAATAAATTATTGTCAAGTTCAAAAAGAACTGTATTTATTCTTTTGTGACCCTTAGTCAAACTGTGTAAAATTCTGTCTCCTGTACAAGAACTCCATGTATAGGTAAGACTTGACATATGTTCATGATCATTCAGCAAAATATAATACAATTTGATTTTCAAAATCTTGTATTTTTTCTTTTTATGCATGGTGACTATTCAAACTACTGGTAAATGAAAGACCTAAACAAGATTCTAATAAGATATATAGTCTGTCTTTGTAAAACGTATATTTACATGTAGTGTAATGAACACATTTTAACAAACGTGATTATTTTTCTCATAAAAATAAATGCTAGAAAACAAATATAACAACACTAATCAAATTAATTATCAATGTAATGTAAAATTATCTGTAAATAGATTGATTATGCATGTAAAGATTGCGTTTTCTATATATGTCCTAATATGTCAGCTAGTCTAATCTATTGTATTTAGTTGAGATAAACAGGGTACCAATGATCAAGAGTGGTTAATTGATCATCTAAAAATTGTTCTACATGAAAATACTGTTCTCTGTCCGAAGGCTTTGATGCATGTAAAGCATTTTATCTAAGTAGGCCTTTTATTATAGATTCCAAATAGGAGGTCAGAAGAGATTGTCGGTAATTCATGGAAGCTTATCATCATCATTTAAAAAACAATTGTGGCATGTCATTCTCTTACCCCACAATGGAGCCTGCCAAACTATTCCTGCATTTCAATTCCTCCAACACGTCATTATGGAATCTTGCGAGGGTTTATGCTGCATTGGCTGTTTCCTCTGTCCACAGAATCAGAGGAGATGGCTTTTTTTCTTTCTGAGAGATATCATGCTTTCCCTGAGGCTAATCTTGCCAAGTAAACCCTGCCTCTTCCCATTATTTCAGTACTCTAGTTCATAAGATCTTGCTTGGTTTGTATCAATCTCTAAATTCTTTTGTTTGCACATATCATGAATTTTCTTATTTGTCATCTGTCTCTTTCACTTGAACATAAGATCTCTGTCACATGTCTGAATTCTGTCATGATGTCTGGCAACCAGTAGTTAATCAATAAATGAAAGTAGCAAGTTGCTCACTGAATTTAATACAGAGTAATTGATAGAGCATGTATCAGGGAACTGCACAGAGTAGATCAACTAAGTACTGTTTGCAGCTACAGGGGCCTAGAACAGACAGTTGGGTAAAAGAGAAAAAGAGCTTTCTCAAGACTTTTATCCAGGAAAACAGTTGTGAAACTCTTATGCATATGTCAGGCGAGATAAAGATTCAGTGGGATCCAAAAGTGATAATGAGACGAGCAAAAAAGAGCTACAGTGACCTGACATTAATAATTAAGGCAGACATTGTAAGCAAGTGAGTTGAAACTGGACTGTAAAGAATTCTAAGACAGAGGTATATGACTGACTGGGAACTTGATGGAAAAAGAAACATTTCTAAGCAAAACAAGATGATCCATTTAGTTAATATCCAAATTAGACTACTATCATGAAAAAAGTCTAAAAATTAGCTTTAATAAATGGTAAGAAATAGATTTCGTAGTAAGCAGTTAGTCTCATTGTTACATATGGTATTACTAACCAGTGTTAAAACTGCAGTAAAATAGTAACTTTATAAATATGTATACTGATTCCACAGAAGCCTAAGCAATGACCATGAACTCATATAAAGAACATGCTTTATACAATAAGACAGGACCACAGGAAAGGAGGTAAAAGAAAAGACTGTACATAAGGCAAAGGACAAATCAAGCTTTCAATGTGTTTTCAATAGGAAAACCCTAAGGCAGTCACTCTACTGCAAACACATAGCTCAGCAGAGTAATTTGATAAAATTTGCAGCTCGGATTATTCCTCACAATGTAGAACAGCTATGAAAATTTTGTAAATTATTTTTAGTTTTTTGTTTTGTTTTAAAAATAGGGACTTTTGCCCATACCTGAGAGAAGGAACAAAATATATTTTCTTCTTTCAAAGTATCTGAGAAATATTTTCAAAATGTAATTTTCTAGATCTTATCTTCATTTTACACAATGACTATTTCTAGTGATTAAAACACAGGTTCTTGCTTTTGATCCCTTCTACTTTAAAATCAGTTTGCAGTGTCCTGCCACATCTGGAACATATCAATGCTGGATGGATGTGAATTGCCCACTTTTTTGAACTGTCCATTTTTGAAACAAAATTTTATATTTCAGGTGTTTGTTGGTTTACTCATTTTTCATTCCAATAATTTTCCACATATATAAATGCAAAATTTTTGACTTTTGAAAATTTACATGTTACTGTGCAGAGAACCAGATGACAGCCTCTTCCCATGCACGAGTTGGAAAACAGGAAGAGCCAACCCCTGCCTCCCCACTCCCATAAGTGACCAGCTGAGCCGGAGAAACACAGGATGTTATAATAGTTATTGAGGTAAAATACAATTTAGTGTTTGTAGTGTTTAGTGCTTCACTGACTTCGGAGGTCTAACACTGGTAGTCTGACAATCTGTTGGGAAGATAAAAATACTCAATGTAGCATCTATGGGGGATCTCCTTCTGAAGGTAGTAGTCATTGCTGATTCCCTATTATCTTGTTTTGAGGTCCTGTATCATTTTCATTGTTTTGTTGGGTTGGGTTTTATTGTTTTGTTTTGTTTGATTTTATTATATCTGATGACATGGGTAGCTGTTTCAAAGATAACGGAATACATTATGGCAGCCATTTTGGATTTACTCTTGTCTTGTTTTGACGTCCTTCACTGCATTCACTGTTTTGCTTTTATTGGTTCTATTCTGTTTGGTTTTGTTTGACTTTTATTGTATCTGAAGGTATCTGCAGCTATTTTGAAGACAACAAGAGGCATTATGACAACATTGTAGATTTCATATTGTTTTGAAGTACTGTGTCACTCACACTGGTTTTTTTTTTTTTTTTTTTTTTTTTTTTTTTTTTTTTTTTTTTTTTTTTTTTTTTTTTTTTTTTTTTTTTTTTTTTTTTTTTTTTTTTTTTTTGATTGGGTTTATTTTGTTTTATTTTGCTTGGCTTTATTCTTTTTAAAATAAAATGAAATAAAATTCCTATATGAATTCCTTCTATCTTTTCTGATGTGGACTGAAAAATAATCAATGACAAATATTTTCTGAATAATCAGAAAAAATAGTTTTCACTATTACTGCTATCATCTGCCCATTTTGCATCTATCTCAGAGTAAAACAAATAGAATGCACATCTATTTAAATATGTGTGTGTAAATATATACAAGATAGATAACTATGCTACTAATCTGTTAGTTCATCAAAAAGAACAGTTTGTGTTTTCATTGTCTGATCGTTTTATCATTTTTTAGACCTAAATCTTACAATCTGAACAACTACTTTCAAGATAACAATGCAATACATTAACTAGTGTTAATTTCCTTTTTTTTTTTTAATTCTATATTGTTTTTAGCCTTTTTTGGACTTCATTTTTAAGTAAAAAAATTTTACTGAGGTGTATGCCTGTAATCCCAGCACTTGAGAAGCTGAGACAAGAGGATAATTGCAAGTTTGAGATGAGCCTGTGATACAAAGTGAGCTCAAAGCCAGCCTGAACTGCATGGTGAGACCCTGTCTCAAAAAAGACAAAGAAAAAAATTAAAAGATAAAATAAAATAAATGTGGGATTTGAGTCACTGGATTTTGAATTAATTTCTCTGTGCCTCAATTTTTCTAACTGTAAATAAAATAATAGTATTTACTCCATATGATTTTTTTTTTATTTTAAAGATGGCAAAATCCAACAAAACAAAACAGAACAAAGTCAATCAAAACAAAGCAGCAAAATTGGTACAGAACTTCAAAGCAGGATACCAGGAAAACAATAATAACTACCATAGGATATCTTGTTATCTTCACAATAGTTGTCCATTCCATCAGGTATAGCAAAATCAAACCAAAAACAAAACAGAATAAAGCCAATCAAAACAGAATATTGAATAAAGCAAAACAATTAATCAGAACAAAGCAAAATAGTGAAAACAATATTGGATTTAAAATACAAGATAGAAGGAAATCCCCCATATTTGCTACAATGCATACGGTCACCCTCCCAAGAGATGCTCAGATCGCTGGCCCCAGGCCTGCAAAATCAGCCAAACACTACAAGCATTTAGTTGCTTTATGTACCTTAGTTACTCTCAACCCATCCTCTGAACCAGAGGGTTGCTTTCAGGGGGCGGGGGTGGTAGGGTGGTGATTTTATTCTCAGCCCATGTACCAGTAGTGCTGACTTTTCTCTTCCTGGAACATGTACAACTTGCACACTTACCAGAAAGGCTGGGTAGTTGGCTTCTTGTTGGGTTCTTTCAGTCCCAGCATGGCCAGTTCTCAGGAGATGCTGACTTTTCTTTTCTTCATTAGATTTTTATAAGTATTAAATGACTATGTCTTTGTTGACTGTTTATAATAGTTCCTGGCATACACTAAGGAAGGACTCTGGAAATATAACTTATTACATATTTGTGAAGATTTATCCTAAAAGATGTTGAAAGTAATTTGGTTATTCTTTGAGCAATGTTTAAGTGCCATTTTACTTTTGGATCAGGTTGAAATAAACTAAGATCTACCAAAATTTGCTCAGGTCAATAGTCAGATTTTAATTCTGTGGTTAGAGTCTAAATCAGTAGGATTCTGTGTCTTCTAGTTTTGTCTCAATGTAATCAAGGCATTTCTTTGTCATTTAGTGTAGAACTGAAATCCAAGCTGATTGGCTTTTGAGCTGGTTATACATTGACCACATTCAGATTCATGAAGGATATCAATAAATGCAAGACACTATGGCCACCTTCAGCTTATTGATTGATATTTCTTTCCCTCAGATGTAAGTCAGTAGAAACTCTCTCAAGTAGAAACTCTCTCAAGAAATTCTCTCAAAATCTGCCTATTTGGGGGATTAGAAAAACATTCTGAAGAATTTATTACGTTGCGTATAAAATAAGTCTATGCTCTTAGTTTTCTTTTAATTGAAGTTATCATGTATTTTTCACATTGAACTTTGTTTTCTAGGACTTACAAATGTGTATTTCTCATTAGGCAAGCAACTAATACTTCTATTTTGACTCACTGCAATGGAATCTCCGTAAGTGTGAGATGTAAAAGTTCTAGGTGGAATTTCTCTTTCCTCACAGTGTCTCTCCATATTGATGCTCACTTTCCTAAAATGTGTCACTTGATTTTAGGCTGAATAAGTAACAGTAAAATTTGGTATTTATAATGTCCATCATAGAATTAAAGCAGTGTGCAATTTTTCCTTCTCAACAAAACTCCGGTTTTAGTATTATACTATTACTACAACTGCATGAACTAATATTTATTGATTATTTATTACATGTAAAATGTCTACACATATGGAGATATCTATCTATCTATATAACTTTATTATATATATATATATATATATATATATATATAAAACTTTATTTAATTCACATAGCAACATAACTACCCTACAGTGTCTGGTTATTTTTTAACTTAATTTATAAATGGTGAATTAAGGTATGATACAATTAAAAAATCTCCACAAGGCAAGTAAGTAAAAAGCTTGAATTCAAACTCACAATGTTTGTATCAAGAGTTCAAACTATGAATACATATGAAGAAGCAGATTAATACATTGTTTTGACCAATGAAAAACTCTCTTAAATTTTTATATATGAACAACAGTATGTACTGTCAGCATCATTTTGATTAGTTGGCAACCTGGATATATATTACAGTATTTAAACAGGATAAAATCTCTTCAGGATTGGAGTTGGGCTTTTAGGCATGATTAAAAAGAGTAAGTGAAAAGAAAGTTATCCCAGTTACAGTTTAAGCAATAGGTATTTTAGTGACTCTATTGAGATACAATGCCTGGAAGGAAGACTAGAGTGGAGAAGGATGAAGAGACATGTGCCAATGTCCAGCACTAGGCTGGCTTTTAACCTCTTGTCATGATTACTCAGGGCTTCTCCATAGAAATCAGGCAGAAATAACATTCTGATCAGAGGGAGGAGACACGTGCCCTGAGGCTCTTTAGTCCTGCTGGACCACCTGGGGAGACAAATCTGAGCTCTGGGGTCTCAGCCTCATAGTGTAGTTTTGTTTCCAGTGGCAGCCTTTACAGTCAGTGCATGGCTTGGGAGCCCTCTTAAGGCAGTCCCTCTTAAGGCGGCCTGGCTTTCCACAGTAGTAGCAGCTGGGTCTAGTCCTTGAATTCTTCTTGGATCCCAAATAATCAGACTTCAGGTCTATTTCTTTTAAGGCCCCAACAAGAGCAGCTACTTTTTCCCGGTCTCTTAGTTTTCTCTCTTTGACCTCTTCCTCATTAGGGTTATAAAATACTGAGGAGGCAACTTTTACCAAAGTATCAGGTGAACTATCTGAATCAAAAGCCATTTTTGTAGCTTTTTTTGAATGCAGGAAGAGTCACTGTTCTTTAAGCACGCTTGCTTGTTATGTGACTTGCTTCCTCATTTGTTCTCAATTTAATCAATTTTACCTGAGCAACTAATCTTATTGGTTAACTATAATTCTGTCCCACCTTATGCCCACCTTGCAAATTCCCATTTTGGACCTTCCTCACTTCATGGTTTTGCTCTATAAAATCCCTAGGAAAAAAAGGGATTTTGGCAACCCACCCAGGACCCCTTCTGTCTCTCTGGGACAGAAATTTTCTTTTTCTCAATAAATATATTCTGCTTTAAAAAAATAAATAAATAAAAGAATGACTTCACTGGGAGACAATTATAACAAAAAAAAATTTTATAGCAAAGGTCATCATAGACCAAGGTAAGTGATTGGTGAATTTCCAGTTTCTTAGCAATGCAATCAATCTAAGATGAATTTTGATGCCAAATCCAGGATTTCTCTTTCTACGAGACACCATGATCATGCTTTTACTAATATATTGATGTATGCTTTATGTTTATCTAAAATTCAACTACAGAAAGTAATAACATAAAAATATAATTTAGTTATATTCAAATGTGAAATTATTAAGAAACTAAATAAGTATTTTAAAATTTAACTTTAATTTTAATTACATTTGGAAAAACTTTTTCCTTCCTCTCTAAATTGATTCATGCTATCATGCATAAGTGCTACATTTCTTTCATCATTATTCATGAGTTAATCAAGAGCATACATTGAGCTGATGTTTTTAGATAAACATGTAGTTATTTATCAGTGTTGAATATCTCAATAATGACACCCATTTCCATGATGCTGTAAAAGATTCTCTAAATGATCATTGTGTATACTAATTAGTAGTTTGTCAATTAATTAACTAATTAGTAAAGCATCCTTGTTTAGTTCCACTTGCCCATCTACATTCTTATATTCTTGTATATTAATATATTTACATCCTGAGGTCTAGAATCAAGATATTTCAAGTGTTGGTATAGTCTTGAGACTGATAAGTGATATATTATAGTATAGCCTTAAAATTCACTGTGGTTCTAAACTAGAAAATAATGAACAGTAACAAATTATGATTTAAAATTCATAGTGAATGGAAAGAAGTATTATGCATATATTCTAGAAAATGTTCAACACAATATTTATGAAAGATGTGCTTTAGAAGATATTGGTTAGCATGGTTGAATAGTGCTACACATTTCATGTTCACAAATGAAAATTCAGAATGAAATCATACTATGATCATTTAGGAACTCAGCAACTGCGTGGTTGGTAATGTTCTGTCTTGATCCAGCCATATAATGAGACCGTGTCGGGGGCCCCTGTACACAAAGAAATAAGGCACTCCACTCCTGGTCTACTGACTGTTGAATATCATAGTTTTCTAAAAGAAAGACTGGGAAAATTATTGAAAGTTCTTGTATTAGCTTTCCCCCTGCTGGGTCACAATGCATTGCATCTACAACTTGAAGAAGGAGAAGTTTAACAGCTCACAATTCTGTTATTTAGTCCATGTTAAGCTGGCTCCATGACAGAAGGGCTGGGAAGAGCAAAGTTGCTTTGCTAATAGTGGTCAGGAAGTATAGCAGGAAATGGTGACAGAGAAAAAGAGGTGAGGGACCAGACAGAGTTGCCAAAGTCACACTTCCAGGACCCAACCACACACATCCAGAAGTGTGCTTCACCAATCCCCCAGGCTGATCCCAAAGCCAAAAAGTTGACACTTCACTGTCATATACCACGACTTGTCAACTTCACACCAAAAATATCTCCTTAAGCCATACCCATACTTAATCTCCCAACTAAGACAACAGTAAATTTGTAATTCCACCTGATGTTGTATAACTACTGTACTATGTACAGCTAGAAACACAAAAGCCCCTTCCCCAAAGTTTTAGCGCAAGAATTTTTCAAATGTCTAACTCAGTTCTCTTCTGAGACTGAAGGCAAACAACACCGAACCTTTATAAAATGAAAAACAACTTACATAATCCCAAGGTACAATAACACAGGGTAAATATCTCTCTCCTAAAAGGGAATAGAAGAATCAGACAAAACAAGATTGAAAGACAGCAGAGCAAACACTCAGTGTTATAGCTCCATGTTCAGCATTCAGGGCACCTGATGATAAAATGTGGGTTCTAGAGGACTTCAGAGCCTACACCCCTATGGCTTTGCTGGTTTCAGCCCAAGTGTCCTTGCTCTTGGGTAAACTCTACTTAGAGCTTGCAGCTTTCCTTGGCAGACTTTCCAGCTTTTGGTATCTCTAACTTCTTGTTTTATCCACTTGATATTTGGGTTCATTAACATAGCTTCACATACTGTGCACTCAGGAACTCCTTGCCTGATCTCCTAGGACTTCCGTTGAACTTTGGACAGAAGCCATCCTGAACTTGTAACTCTTGCATTCTGCATGCTAGTAAAACCAGCATGGCAGGGACAATACCAGTCTGCCACAAGCATGAGCAATAGCCTGCCCCCGATCCATGACTGCAACAGCCTGTTAGGATCTAGATGGTGAGGAACCAGTTCCCTAGGTATTCTTTCTTGAGCAGGGAGCCAAGAGCTTTCTGCCCAAATAAAATATTTATACATTTGCATCTTTAAAATATGTGTAAACACCACAGTTTCTTTATCCAGTCATCTGTTGATAGAAATACAAGCTGCTTCCAAGATTTAGCTATTATAAATTATGCAGCTATAAACATGGGTATGCATGTGTCACTGTAATACGATGACTTTAACTTTTCAGGGTCAATACCTAGAAGAGGAATAGCTTAATCAAACAGAATTTCTAGTTAGTGTTTGTTTGTTTTGTTTTGTTTTGTTTGACAGGACAAAGAATATTTGTTTAATTTTTATTTTTAATTAAGTTTATTGGTACATTTTAGGTATATATAATGATAACAGTCATTATAGAGAATTTGTACCTGTACATGATACATCTTAATTCTTTTATTTCCCAATTCTTCTACTCCTTCCCCCTTCAACCACTCTTTTCCTCCTTGTTAAATTTTTGTGTTGGTTCTTGTGCAACTGCGCTTCTGGTCAGAAAGTCCTTGTCTATACCTATGACTTCAAGAGTTTTAACTATTTTTATATTTCAGCAGATTAAATATTTCTGTTTTAACATTTAGAACTTTAATCCATTTTGATGTTGGTTTATTACCTGCTGACAGATATAGATCTAGATTCAATATGTATGTACCCATTTTTCCCATTTGTTATAAAGTCTATCTTTCCTCCACCATATGTTTTTAACTCCTTTGTTAAATATCAAATGGCAGAATCAGATGGGTTGGTTTCTGAATTTTCTATCTGTGCCATTGATCCTTAAGTCTGTTTGTGTCAATAATACACAGGTTTTTTTTTTTATCACTGTTGTTTTGCAATATAACTTGAAGTCTGAGATTGCAATGCTTCCAGCTTTCCTCTTGTTACACCGGATTGCTTTAGACATTCTATCTAATGAGCTGGAAAGGAGAGAAAACGGATGAAGGATGGTGATGGTTGATCAATGTGTATTAAGTTACAGTTAGGAGCAAGAAGTTCTGGCTTGCTAATGCACAGCAGAGTGATTATACGTAATAATAACTATATTTTTCACAAAGTTAAAAGAAAACTTTCAACTTAAAAATGATAAATGCTTGAGGAGACAGATAAGTTTAACCTTATAGAGTGTATACATGTATTGAAACATCACATGGAACACCATTAATATTTACATTTTTTCTCTTCCAGTTAAAAAAACATTTAAAAATTAAAAGTCTCAATGCTTGATAAATTGAAGGAAAAGATAACAGAAACAAAAAACTTCTAAATAAATTATTCTGGATTGTAAGAATTCTGTCTTGCACCATAAAACAATTTTTTTATGTCACAGTTATTTCTCCTTACTCCTGTTCTCCCTGCAGCAAAATCCTGTTCCCAATTCTTCATCCTTACTTCAGTCCAAACAAATAAACAGTGTAACAGTTATTGGCTATTTGTTCTTACATTTTTTGATTCCAACTTTTCTAAAATTTATGTTTCTCTAACTCACTTGATAAATTTGATTGAGTGAAGTATAACCATGCAACAGTTGAAGATTGAAGAACACAAGCCAGGGAGATTGTTTCTCTCTTCATTCTTTTAGGTATACTTTCCTATATACCTCCTCATCTGGTTTCCTTATTCTAGCTTCTGTTGATAATTCCTACTATAGTTTGAACTCTTACTACAGACATCAAGATTCTACTTTAAGATAATCAGAACTCCAGGTTCTAGACCTTTATCCCTGTGGAGTTAGTGTTGCTAACCTATGTTTGCTTAGTCACACCTTGCTTCACTTCTCTTCTGTGTTTTGAATTTCATAAAATTATATTATATTGACTGGGTCATGATTGATTCAGATTTCTAGACTCAAAATATGGTGTCATGAGTTTGGAAATCCAACAAAGAAAGTATATTGTTTCTCAAGTTATACAAAGACGTATGTATTTTAATAAAGGAATAAAAGATTTTTTACTAGCCTTTCTCATAAATTTTTACATTTTCTTAGGTGTATAATTTTCAACTTTTATTTTAAAGAGAATAAAACCAAACAAATTAAAACAAAATAAAGCCAATCAAAACAAAACAGTGAAAGTGATACAAAACTTCATCACAGGGCAATAGGAAATCAACAAGGCCTACCATAATGTCTCTTGTTATCTTCAAAATTGCTGCCCATACCATTGGACATAATAAAATCAAACAAAACAGAACAGAATAAAACCAATCAAAACAGAACATTGAATAAAACAAAACAGTAAAATGTAACAAAACAAAACAATACGAACAATATTGGATTTCAAAAACAAAGCAGAAGGAAATCCCCCACATATTGCATATTGTTATCCTCTAAATAGATGCTTAGACTACCTTTAGGCCCACAAAGTCAATCAAACAATATAAGCATTAAGTTTTTTTGTACCTCAGTTGCTATCAACTCAGCCTTTGTTCCTCCAAATAAGTCAGTTGATTATAGCAGGGGAGGGAGATATTCTTGTCTCCCAGCCCACACATTAGCTGGTTCATAGGAAGGGCAAATTGGCTTCTTGTTTCTCCTTCTGGGGCCTGCCTGGTTGCAGCTGTCTCATCAGAAGGGTGAACTGGCTTCTTGTTTCTCCTTCTGGGCACTGCATAGCTGCCTCAGGCTCATGAGAAGGGTGAATTGGCTTCTTGTTTCAGGAATACAATTCTTACTGGTCCCAGAACATTATGCATTTCCTGTAGCTAAGACTTTATAATTCACTTGCATTCTTCATAATTTTTAGTACCTTTTCAGTGGTCCCTAATTGAGACTCCCTGAAATGGAAAAAAGGCAAGTTATTTTTAACATCAGTATTTTGCTTATGAATTTAAATAATATGCAATATGATCATAACTCTGAAATACTCCCAGAATATATGGAATATGCTGTTCAAATATTGGTCATTTAAATGCAATTTTCATGAATTTGTCATACTGATATAGTAAGTTTGTTGGTAGTTGCGTTCCTGCACTGACTATGGACTCAGCAATGAGATTTGGTTTGGCTAATGTGTGGTAGCAAAACTAACACAGTCTAATATAAGTCAGTGTGATTGATATAAACAATGGACCTGAAAATCATTTCTACATTCAAGCGTCTTCATCCTACTCAGGAAACTTGTCATCGTGTGAGCAAGGTATTTCTATGAAGATGAGACACATGAGACCACAATCATCCAATCCAGTACAGCCAAAGCATAACACAGCAAACCTGCCAGTCATTACAAGGTACGTGAACAAGTACCAATGTAATCAGTCAAGCCAGTCAAACTTCAAGGAATTTCTAGCTAAGTGCAGCCCAAGTAGTTATGCTATGAAATTGTTAATTTTGAAAAAATTGTTTTTATTTTTGCAGAAGTTCACTGTATATCCAAATGCAACTTCATACAACTATTTAACATTTTCATTGAATCTACTTTCTTTGTAAATATGTACTTTATCTTTTTCCTAAGCATATTTTTAAAAATTATATTATACTAAACCTATTTTAGTAGTTCTATCCCCCATCTCTGGTGTGTGAGGGAAGAGGCCAAAAAAGAAATGTAGCTGAGGAATAATAAAGAAATAGCTACCAAGAGATAGAGTTATAATATGCATCAGTATGGCGACATGAAATAAATTGTTTTGAGAGGAATTCAGTAAGATATTGAACCATGAGAAAGAAGGTGATAATCCTTCTCTTCCATAACTAATGATGCTGTTTCTGGAAAACCACATGATTGTTTTTCATCCTCTCATTACCAGAAAGACACAAAGAAGACAGAGTTCTAATAATGGCGAAGGCTTTGCAATCATTGACATATTTGCTAAAGAAGCTAAATACGTATTGATTGTCTAAATGATAATGGAGAGAGGGAACAATTACGATCCATGGATGTTCGAAATAGATGAGAGCAGCTCTCTCCTGCCTGCAATTAAAGATGAACTAGAGCCCTAAAGGTCACTTAGTTGGGAGAGTTTGGACAAAAAAGAAAATCTGTCTTGTCCATCTCATCTAAGAGGCGAGCCTACCCAGAAATACTTGGTGGGTAGAAATGTAGAAAAAAGTAGAAATTTCTTGCTAGAAAAGAATGAAATTAAAAATATGCATAAATAATGTGGAATCATACACAAGTTACCACTACCTATGGACTACATTTCCTCACATACAAAATAAGAATAATAATCCTATTAATAATCCATCCTATTGTGCTGTAAAAATGAAAACCAAATGATTTTTCCTTCTGTCCTTCCTTTCATCCCTCCAATTCAGTAAAATAGTCTTTAGCATGTTCCAAAAGGTTGAGAATGCATGATGGTGGCAGCCAGGACTTAGGTAAGGACAGTAGTAGAGCAGAGGAGAAAGAACACAGTACAATAAGAGAATGGTTGGTCCAGTGTAAATCAGAGGATTGGCTACATAAAGAGAAATTCAGCAAAAGGTATTGACTTTTGGGGAAGGCAAAATTTTTCCTTGTTTAAGAAATGAAGTTCAAATATGAGCCCCATGATGAATCTAAGCTGTGTGAATGCACAGCTTTTAGTACGGAAATAATATGATACATGCATTCACATGTGAAGATTCATGTGTGTCAGTCATATCAATACAAATGCATATATATTCTTGTTCATATCTCCAGCCTGGAAGCACTGACATCACAGTGGTTATGATCGTGTGTCTAGATTTTGGATTTTCCCACTACCCAACAAGAGCAACTATTTCCTGGAGAAATAATTGAATTCTGGATCAGAGGATGAGAGAAAAAATAAGGGCCTAAAACACACTGCACAAGAAAAAGAAGCAATATTACAGAAGGACAAAGACTACTTGAACAGGATCTAGCTGATCAATCTGAAACTATCAAAGCCTCAAAATAAATTATGAGAGAAATAGATTATAACCCATCTGTGATGGTTAAGTATAATGTGTCAACCTGATTTGAGTAAGAACCACCTGACAGAAAAGCTTGAAAAGCTCTGGATGTGTCTGTGAATGATCATGTAGCCTGCAAACTAAGAAAGGAAGAACCACCCTTTGTGTACCAACCAGTAGGCTTGTAGCCTGTAAGTCATAAAAAGGGAAAGAAGATGACTGCCCCATTTCTTGAAGAGAAGCTCCATCTTCAACATTGCCTTTGGACGTTCATCTCTAGTATCTTCAGTGCAGACTGCACAGCCTACCAACAACGACTCTCACCAGGGTCTGTAGTAAGCTTCCAGCCCTTTGATCACCAAATCGATCTTCCAGGCCTTCAGAATGGGTAGCTATTCTGCATTCTTCCACCTCCGATCTGGCAGAAGGTCACTGGAATTCTTCTGTTTCAGACTCTTTAAATTTACCTAGTAAATCATTTGTATAATCATATATATGTGTCACATATTAAATCTATTCCTCTGGTGAATCCTAACTAATACCCATTAAATGAGATTTGCAATACAAGAATACACACTCATATATATAAATAAGCTGACAATTGAAAAGAAGATAAAGTTTCATTATAATACAATGACAACTATATATAGAAGGAAATGATGAATTATCGAAGTCATGGTAGGTGTTTGAAAATTAATGGTCCTTATAATATACAGAAATGACTGCTGAAATTATTGATGAAAGTGGGGAAAGTACAGGATTTTACATATTTTCAATATATGGGCTAAAATATATTTACTAATTATAAAAGAAATTAAAAGCAAGGTAATAGTTTAGAAACATGAAGGACAACATTACAGAAAATCCAAGTCAATTCTCCCTCTTAGTGAAAGAATATATACTATACGTTATACATACAATGTACATATGGTTTTCATTATGGGAAGACATCAGAAAAAACAATGAAGGATTTCTATGAACTAGAACTCTGGTATCTATAGATACAAAGATCATGAATATCAAGTGGTGACAAGAAAACTTTAGGTTGAAGGAAACTTGCAAGTCACCTAAAACGGTAAAGATTTATCTAGAATTGGGTTTTTTTTTTTACCATGAAGAGTATGTAAAGATGATTGTCAAAGGTTTGGGGATTCTGGCTTAAAAGTGTACAGGAATTTTGTTTTGTCTTGTTTTGTACCATTAATTCAACTTTTATGTAAGTTAAAATGTTTCTTTCAAAATAAAAAGAAAAAAATAGTCCATCTTAAACACTCAGAGAAATGATTGACTCATAAACCCTCCTTAAGGTCCTTATCTTCAAAGAATAAGATTTTGGCTATGAAGAGAGCAGCAGAGAACATGAGGCTTCACTGGTCTTCTAAGAAGATTGAATATTAACCTCTTGAAAAGCATAGAAAACAGGCACATACTTATGATTTTGAAATATTACCTTTGTAACCAAGTAAATCTGATTATTTTAACCACTACATTTGGCTAGCTGTATACCAGACAATGAAGGCTCACTTGTTTCTTCCTGGTGTGCTATGTGATCCCATGCTTCATAGTTTTCCATGAATTGTCATCTTTTCATGGAAAATATTTCTCCCCCTGGTACATCTGGAAGTGTTTTGGTAGTTTAAGGCAGCTTGTTCATTTTCCATTCTCTTACTTCACAGTGCAGTTGCCCCTGTCGTTTTATTGATCCTTCTCTGAGGGAAGAAACCAGAATGTTTTATTTTATTTTCTCATCTCAAAATATTTCATTATTTATAACATGTAATTAATGATGAATGCTTTTATTATAATAATTTATGACAGCAGATGCCTTATGTGCTAAGAAAATATATGTCATAAACATTATATCAAATTGGGTAAGGACAGTTTGAAATTAGATACCAACTCTCAGCTTTTTAGCTCTGGGCACATTGGGAAATTTAGTCATATTGCAAACTTGGATTAAGGAAAATTTATATAAAGAGAGTAATAATGTCTACTTCACCAAGTGGAAAATTTATTATGAGTGTCCCTTGAATTTATGTTAAATATTTACTTTCATCTGTACTGAAATTCTGCCTTGACATTGTTATTAATTGTCAGTACCTTGGGATTTTGGCAAGCTACTGTCATGAATCTTACCATGCCCAATCTTAATTCTTGGGGAAAATTGTATGTCCATATTATATGAAAAATGTTTATGAGTAAAGGTTTAAAATACATTTAACTTTAGTTTTCTAACTATGAAAGATTCTCCCTTCTTGTGGGATATCCTTGAATTAAAACTAACTAAAAAGTTACATATTGCAAAAATAAATTATAGCTTAATTTAATATTGAAATAATTTGAAATTTCAAATTTGAACTACACTTATACACTCTTGTCTAAATCCAGGTTGCTTGATTATCCATTTAAATTTAATTCGTTGGTAAGCAGACTGTTTTTCCTTCTTTCCTTGTGAACTCTAACAAGGTTGTTAATCTCTAACTGAGCCAAATTATTCCTTAGCCTAAACTCTGAGAAATTTGACTAGTTAAGCATTCTCATAAAGAAAGTATTTATTTTTCAAAATTATATATTTATAAAGAAAGCATTATGTGTCAACCATGCAAGGTGAAGGATGGAGGTGAAACACAGTTTTCTACTGACAACAATAGTTGAAGTAAAAAGTGCAGTTTATGTGCAATCTTATGATATATCTCAGTTTATTGGCCAAAATAGACTATCAGATAACAATGCTACTGTTTTTAACTTTAGGTACAGCATTACAGGAAGCAACATATAGCAATAAGACCACAATTAACACAATGAAATCTTTAGCCAATATAAAGTAATCTCATCTTAAATTTTGAACTGATAAGTGTAATTACGTATCAGAGAAAACAACATAATTCCATTAATCTCTAAATTGTTTTTGCAAAGATTCCATACCAATAATAGTTAAATGGATATGTAAGTTAAAGTCCATGACATACTTATAAATAGGATCAAGGTGAACTTCACTATGAAAAAAAGATAGTCTTTAAATAAGGTGGAAATTAATCTTAGTACTGAACCTAGAGTGACATTCCTTACATCACTGTGGTTGTGTGTCAATTTTATTTTGTTTTATTTTATTTTTTTGTATTTTTGAGATAGGGTCTTGGTATGCAGTTCAGGCTGGGCTTGGGCTCACTTCATAGCCCAGGTTGTTCTTGAACTTGAGATGATCCACCTGCCTCAGCCTCCCGCCTCAGCCTCCCGAGTGCTAGGATTACAGGAGTGCACCACCATACCTGGATTGTGTATTGACTTTGAAGAGAAATTCCTAGCTTTGCATTTCCACCTGTATCACTTAAGTATGCAACTTGGGTCTAATTGCTAAATCTCTTTTTTGTCTTCTGTCTCTACAATAATAATACCTATCTCAGAGTGTATGGAAAAATACACAGAAAAGTGCCTGGCACTTACCATTCTATAAATATTAACTATCAGTGACAATTGAGAATTAACTGATATGTAGGATCTTCCTTTCCCTTTCTTTGTGTTCACATTATTTTCTTCTATGTATAATGGTGATAATAGCATTTCAAGACTTTTATGAAAATTAAATGAGTATATATGTATATCTCTTCCATATAGTAGTAAATGTACTAAGGTGCTAGTATAATTAGCGTTACTATTGCAGAAGTCTTTGCCTATTTAACCATTTCCTACTTAGTTCATGATATCATCTTCAGCTGGGAAAATCAGCGTGGAAGTTTATAAACAAGATTCCGAAGTGGAACCTTGCCAAACTAGAACATTTAACTAATGTTAAGCCAATATCTTGCAAGTCAAAGCAGATGGGACACAGCAACAGAGGGCAACTGAGCCAAAGCTCACTTTCACTTATAGAAGCGTCACTGGTGATTGAACCCAAGGTTTTCACACTGGGCTACATCACCAGCCCTTTTGTATTTGTACTTTATTATTCTGAAACAGGCTTTCACTAAGTTACTATGTTGTCAAGGTTGGTTTCAAACTTGCTGTCCTCCTTCTCGGTCTTCCAGACTACTGGGATTACAGATTTGCATTGCCATATCTGATTCCTTCCGAGCTCTTGGTCAAATCAGAAGCAAACGACCCAGCATATTCCCTGGTTGAAGAAATCGGTTTCACTGAGACATTCATTTGCTCATGAATTTGACAGTCCTTGAATTGACATTTTGATAAGTCTATGTAGAGTTTAAGGTTTGCAGAAGCCCAGTGGCTCATCACGGTTATAGTTAAAGTGTCATTCTGATACTATATTTCCCTTTAAATTGTGTGCTTACATATTTAAAAAGGAAGAAGAGAAAAAATATTAACATGTAACAACTACCTAGTACTTTCTATGTCAAATGATTGCAAGTTCTGCACTTATATTACTAATAATATCACAATAATTCCAAAAAATAAGCACTCTTTTTTTTGTGTTTACTAGCACATGTTCATAGGATGCAATAACTAATTTTATTGTGGGGAATTGGTTAATGCATACTTTATTTTGATCGTTTTAATGTCCTATTCACCGCCTTCTCTTCTGCTCCCTCTTTTTTATATCCTCTTTCTATCTCTGCAACATCATTTGGCCCATTTCCTATCATCTATTTTTTTTATTTTGCTCTTTATATTGTATTTTCTGTTCCTTATCTATTACAACCCTTGCAATATCTATCTTTCTGTGTTTATTTTATTTAGTATTTTGGACTCAAGTTGCATTCTCTTTCGTATAGATAACTCAAATTTATTCTTCATGATTTAGTAGTACTCTGCTGTGTATATACTCCTCATTTTCTTTATCATTTCATGAGTTGATGGATATGTAGGTTACTTTCAAGATTTAGCTATTATGAGTTGTGCCATTATAAGTGCACACATAACACTGTAAAGTTGTTAACTTGCTGAGAAGTTACCCAGAGAGGGCTAACTGAGTTAAACGCAATTTCTTCTTTTTGTTTGAGGATTCTCCAAACTGATTTTCATAGTGGTTGTATTAGTTACACTCCTGCCAACAATGTAAAAGGAGTCCTTTTACCTACAACCTCATTGCATTTATTGTTGAAGCAGTTGGAACAGAGTATAGCATCATTTGTAAATTTACGTAAATTAGAAAGAGCTTTGTAATTACAACGTTTATATGGAAAAAAGAAAAGATGAAGCGCTTGTAAATTTTATTCAAGTAGGAAAACAATTCATTAACCAAAAGAAGTAAAAACCTGAAAAACAATTATTTTACTTGCTCATGTAAGTTGTCAGATTATGTGGGATGTTTCAAATGATGGGAGGGAAAATGTTTCTCCCATAAAATACTGTAATGTTACATTTGCATGATTTATCTGCTACCTAAAATTTATTACAGCCATGTGTGTGTAGTGTGCATGTGTGTGTTTTATTCTGGAAAATTAAATAGAATTCAAAGTTTTACTACTGGACCGGGATTTAGCTCAGCGACATAAGCGCCTGCCTGGCAAGCGTGAGGTCATGAGTTCGATCCCTGGTACCAAAAAAAAAAAAAAAAAAAAAGAAAAGAAAAGAAAAAGAAAAAGAAAAAAGTTTTACTGCTAAAATGTGATTCTTATTTTAAATATGCTCAGAAGTAAAAAATATTTCTCAGACTTTTTAAAGTTTGTTTTATAAATTGTATTTTCTTATGCTGCAAACCCTAATATCAAAATATCCTCTGTCTTTTGGACATCAGAGATAGATTTGTGCTACAGGTTTTCTCCTAATCTATTGCTGGTGCTGAATGACTAGGGCCAGCCATTAAAGTTAAAATAATTTGTGTTGTTTAAAAATATTTATCTAATAAAAGGCATGGCTTAAGTATTACAGGAATATCAAAAATATTTTTTATATAGTGTTTATATTTTATACAGTATTAAAATATGTTATCTAAAGCTTTAAAACTTACACTGAGTAGCAAATTAATTTAACATTTGACACCTCCCCACCCACATTTCCAGTCGTAAGTTTGGCTGGAATGAGATTTTTGTTATCTTATAATGTCCAGCAGCTAATATTTTACATTTGGGATATAGTTTTAAAAGGATTTTTTATATCACTGATAAAATTAAAAATGATAAAATTCTGCATTCAATGTTTTATTTGTAGTAATTTTATTTAATAGTATCCATTCATCATGATATTATCCCAAAACTTCTTTTCAGTATATGCTGGGCTAAGTCAAGAATGTGGAAGGTGAGATGAGATAAAACACATGCCAACTGTCATCAGTTTGGACCACCACCAACCAGGCAGTCAAATACCACCTAAATGTTTACAGAGATCATCATTAGTCAGGAAGTAATCTTGCACGATAAATTATTCCCTGTGGGACTTTTTGAAACTCATACTCCTGTAACTGAGAGTAAAGCACCTGTCTTGGCAACATAAGGAAATGCCAAGTTGAAAAATGAATGAGAGTGACTAGTGGAACGTTTGATAAAAAACAGAACTAGAATAATAAGCCTTTCATACCTTGAAAAATAGGCCTTATCCTTTGCTTCTTGCTTTTCCTACACTGTCATTTTAGAATCATATTTTAAGTCACATTTTGATTTTAAATTATTGGCGATAGTTTTGCAGTTCTAAATTTAGAATGTACATATAAATTTTTCTCATTAACTTTTTGGCAAAACTTCTATCTAAGAAGATAGGAAAATAAAGTTATTATGGAATTACTGCTTGTCTGACTAGTTTATTGCTACAAATTTGTGAGTACTAGTGTATTTACGTATAAAGTTGAATATAAACACATAAACAGGAACATTTATACATACACACAGATGTGTTATAGAAAACTGTAAGACTGATTCCTGTTATGGTCTGATGGCAAATAGTAAAGATAAATATGTCTGGTTTTCTTTATTAGCTTTTATCTTTTGACCACATATGGGAAGTATTCCATTTTCTAGATATGATGTAGAACTATCAGTTTTTGCTAAGAGCAGATCATACTAAGTCCCCACCAATGATCAGAGAAATAAAGTGTATGTGATTTTAGTAATCATGATACATTTAAAATAGACATTAAGTATTGATTTGGTATTCTAAGGGAACACTTTCCAATCATATTCTTCATACCTTTTTAAGAGAAAGGAAGCACAACACATATTTGACTATTTCCTATTCTGTAGCCATTCTTACTAATTTATTGATAAAAAAGATTGATATGAATAGGTTATTTATCAGGATGGTAAGCAGAAAAATACCTTTAGTTCCAGGACTTTGCTGTTGCTTTTCTAGGATTTAAAAAAATCAATACTAATTGTCTTGGTCACTTTTTACTCATTGCTGAGACAAAATACCTGATGCCCAAAATTAGGGAAGGAAAGGTTTATTTCTTACAGTTCTCAGGGGGTTTCAGTCCATACTTAGTTGGCTCCAAGGCACCATGGTGTGGCAGGGCAGCCATTCATGGTGGCTGCCAAACAGCAAGGTGTGCGAACCTGGCAAGACAAAGGGCAAGAGAGAGGGAAGACACGTGTTCCTCCCACCCCTACACAGTATGTCAGCTCCACCCATGGGCGGGTGCAGCACTCACATCACCAGTCCCAGCACTAGACAACAAACCAATCACAAACGCCAGACTCAGCCCCATCCAAGTTAGATGAGGCCTTGGGGGGACACAGATCAAACCAATATACTAATAAAGTGTTAGGCTAGATGTAATCAAATTGAGTTCTGCAGATGAAATAGGGCCTGGTAGTTGTTTTGTAAATAAGGTATTATTGGAAAACAGCCAACTTTGTTCATTTCACAGTTTCTATGGCTGCTTTGTAGTTACAAAGATAGATTGAGTTAATACAACAGAAACTGTATGGCACACAAAGAAAAAATGCAGATAAACCTTGATCAGTAAAGGGTTTGCCTCCAGATAAACCCATCATAAGTTAAAATATTGTAAATTGAATATGTATATAATATACACGGTTTTCTGGACATTATAACTTAGCCTAGACTACCTTAAATGTGTTCTGAATTTTTAACATTACTCTACTTTTGAACAAAATTTTCTAACACAAAGCCTGATTTATAGTAAAATACTGATTATCTCAGTAATTTATTGAATACTATACGGAAAGTAAAAAGTGCAATAATTGTGTATGTAGAGGAGACTCAAATGGGTGTGCTATAGACAGATTGAGTAGAAAAACACAGAAGACATTATCCAAAAAAAATCACTGTCCAGACTGGGAATTGCTGCTCACTGCTGCTGCCTAAATCATGAGAGTATCATCCCATATGTATTATTAGCCTCAGAAAGGACAGAAATTCAAACATGAAATAACATTTCCATTGAATGCTTATTGCTTTCATACTATCATCTAAGACAAAACTGTAAGTCACGTCATTTTGATTTGGGTATATTTTTCATCTGATCCATTACAGAAAGAGAAAGTTTTCCCAACACTGATTTTAATACTTATCTGTTGATCTAAGTTTAAAAATAATAATCAGAATTTCTAACTTCTACCTTCAGAATCAGTAAGCAGTTGCCAAGCATATGCTAACCCTGGGTTCAAACCCCAGTATCCCAAAATCAAAAATTCTATCAATTAATGTCTATGTAAAAAACATCTGCTAAGATTGAAATGAAATGCCAGTGATGTTACTGTTTGAGGTTGTACCAAACACCAATTCCTGGGCCTTGTTTTAGGAGTTTCATCTTTTCTGATTCATTATGCTACCTGCTACTGAATACCAGGTTCTCTCCCTTTAATTTCATGAATTGTAAAAAATTATTCAGGTGACAGGTATTTGAAAACTAGATATTTTAAATGTGTCATTTTTTTAGACTGGATCACATCACATATTCCACAATTGTGTTGTACTTACTGTGTAACAGATGCTGGCCTTGAACTCGTGGTGATCCTTTTGCCTTCGTGCCTGCCTCCCGAGTACTGGGATCACAGACATGTACACCATATGTGGTTTGTTTTCTTTTCCCTACCATTGTTTTTCCTACTCAGTTATTGCTCCAGTTTAAAAATATAAGCTACATTTTCAAATATCACTTCACATTTCTCTTCGAGTTTACTGATTTTTACTAACACGGCCCTTTGTCTCATTGATCCTTTGTTGAAAATTTTTGCAAAGTGTATTCTAAAATATAATAATGGATTAATTTTATAAAGGAAATGCTTCTGATATACCTTTCTCTGAGGACCTTACTAATCATACAGATGATTCACTACGAAACAAATTTACTTTTTCAGCTGGACCCAACAATTGCACCAAACCACATGACAAAGTGAAGCCACTTTGAGAACTCAGGAATCTACAAGGCAGCAGTGTTCTACAGAGAATACCAAAGGTCTGGGTTTGAGCTCTGGTTCTGTAATTGATAACAATGCAACCTCAAACAGTCAGTCATATACCACCAGGACTGTGCTCAGGAACAAATCACCTGAGCTCTACTGCAAAATCCTACCTTCTCCTGGGGCACCATAGCATTTACTGACTTTCTTTCCCTTTTATATTCTATACTTTAAGTTCTATACTGTCATGTCAAATAGAAACAGTTGCCACTTTTTACACATTCACCTCCCAGAATTCAAATGACACTCAGACAATATAACATGCTGCTGACCAACACTAAAATGAAAGAAAATGGCTAGATACATCCTCTTACAAAGGTGTTTAGAGATAACCATGATTGACCAGCATTTGAGACTCTGTCTTATTCCATTATCAAAACCTTTGTTCTGATCAACTATTCTGTTTATTTTGACCTGCTTCTGTAGTACTAGAGCCATGTGACACCCCATGTACCTTATTTTAAATCTATTATAGGGGCAAACACTAGGATCCTGATAAGGCAGTGCTTGTATTCCAGAATTGAAGCAAAAAGATAACCTTGACATTTTATGAAGTCAATTTCATTCATTAGGCAAATTGTCACATTTGAGAACAAGCAAATTAAGCATTTTCATCTGTCTTTTGGCTTCTCTAAGTAGTGTAATCACCATGGATTGTGTCATGGATCCGATTCAAAGCTTTGTAATTGTGTGCCAGTGGGTGATACAACACTGAGCATTCTCCTGGGGCTCTTTCCCAGCCCACCTTCAGCTTCCCTCTCTCCCTGGACATGCCATGACTTCTAATATACAATAAGCATCATTTTGAAGCATTGTTCTTTAAACCCTCTTAGACCATATTCAATTTGGAGGATCTTGTTGTCCCCATCTTATGCTGAAGTAATAATAATACACAGCAAAAGTAATGAATACTTGCCTATTGTTTGTGAGAACTATGTGGCAAAGAAACACTCTGCATGACGACCCCTTCCAGGAAACTCAAATTTGTATTATTAATCCTTGTTGTAAATTGCTACCATCTATGGAAATTGCTATGGTGCAAAATGCAGAAATATATTTCCTTTGTTAAAAACCTAATTGATTCATTTAGAGCTTTCTTTTGTTAATCTACCAAATCACAGCTACTAAATATTGCATGTTATAGCCATAGATACAGTCATTATTAGCATGACAATTATTATGAGGTTTTTTTTATCCTACATTCACATATTTTTCTAAATACAATAGGACCTTTACTTAAAGAAAATTCATTGTAATAGAATTTAAAGTTTATTTTTAGAGGCAAAACATTCCAGGAGAACATTATGATAAACCTTTCTTCATTATTTAAGATTATGTATATATATTTGATAGAGAGAGAATGAAAATTTTCGAAAAGCATTTTCTAGATAAATACCACTGCTCTATCATCTCTCCCTTTCTCTAATGTTAGGTGTATTTTCAAACTGCAGAAACATTTTCTAATTGAATTGATAAATATATTAAGACAAAGTAAAAACTCCACTACTCCACCTTAAATGTGCCTTTTATGTTATTGACTATATGGATTCTTCAATATAACAAAAGCTACCACTTTGGTGATTATCTGCGAAGTGCTAAACATGGTGCTTATATGTCTGCTTCTAATTCTCTCAAACAACTCTATGAGACAAATACCATTACTTGCTCTATTTTAGAAAAATTAAAATGATAGAAAGGTTCCATAACTTCTCCCAAGATGTGGGAGCTTATGTTGGGTCAGGTTGGATTTGACCCCTGAAACTCTGATTCTATATCCTCCATCTACACCATAAAATTATTAATACAATAAACCTAATTTTGTTACATGCAGCAAACCAATCACACAATCAATGAAAGAAAATTTCAATATTTTCAGGCCTTCTGGGTATAATATAGCAATAGCATTTTCAATTTGAGATTTTTATTCCAGTCTAACCAATGAGTAGAATTCATGCATTTACACAGGCTTTACAACTCACTTATGTTTAAAAAGTAATTGAGTTGTATGAGGAAACTGTGTTTTCTTTGTAGAATTTTTGCGTCCATGCAAGGGACGTTTAGCTGCTTCTCAAATCTGCCAAAGAAATGATGACTCTGCAGGTTTCATAAGACCTGGTGGGCAACTCGGGGGAGTACGTTTGCTGTGCCGTTTATAGGACTCAGTTCTGTCTCTTAGTTTACAGACCTGGATGACAGTGCTGAGATTGAAAATATGTAGTGTAGCTTCAATGCTGGAATTTATGATTTTTATGAAATTCTTAGCATTAACTGAGCTATCAGGTATTTGAGATGAGGCATTGCAATACCTGGAAGTGTTGCCTGATACATATTAACTAAGCTGTTTAAATCTTAATCCAAAGTTCATTTAAGAGTCCTAATGTCAAATTCATTCACTAATTCATTCCAATAATCTCCCCTCTGCAAGGCAATAGAGATTTTTAACATGTTATATTTGTTATACCAAACTGGTAATTATGTCTTTGCTTCAGCTTCTTTATGTGAATCTGTGCAATAACCTTTGAAAAGAACCAATTTTCTCCAGGGTTATGCACTGCTGTGGGTCTTTATTGTTTTGTCTTCCTGAGATACCAACATCATCTCAAAGCACATCCTTTCAGTAATACTAAGATACTCACAATCTCAAATGTCACACCTGAATCACTAATATGACAAGGAATAGAAATCTGGATATTTTTCTCCTTCATTGAGTATCTATTGACATTTCATCATTTATGTTTTAAAAAACAATAAGGCTGAAGCCTAAAACATGTAGGTGTTATGTGAAATAATCAAACCAATAGATCTGACATATTCTGCCTCTAAAAACTAAGATGTCAAATAAAAGATATTTGTACTTCCTCATTTATTTCCTCTCTTATTTCTTTAATTTTTTAGGAAATCACATCTTGATTTTCATGTCCAATTTCTGACTCTTTTTCAAAAACATACTTTAAATCTCTTAAAGTCCTCACAAACTTCTGTACTAAGTTTTAAAGCAACTTTTTAACTTGCAAATTAGCATGGAAAATAGTTGAACTTAGATGGAGGTAAAAGGAAAATTCTTATTACAGCATCTGCAAATTACAAGTGAAAGTCACTTATAACTTATCCTGCAGTGCTTTTGAGAAACTTCGCTTGTTTTCTTCAAAAGAGAAAAATGCTTCATGAAAGGCCTAATAACACATTTAAATTACTGAGGATAATTTGAAAATTTAAGTTTTATGGAATTTAGATGATTAGTAGAATCCCAGCAAGTAGCATAATGGACATAATTTTTATAACAATTGAGAATTACTCTGTGCATGATACACTTGCATTGATTTGAATATAACATTTAAAAACTATATTTAACCCAAGTCACCAATCAAAAATAATTTTTTGACAAAATATAATTAGCTTGAGAAAACTTTAGATTGTCCATATTGTCCTATAAATTTAAATTAAATGGTGTGCTACATTTATTTAAGAAATCAAGTTATATAATCTTTAGACAGTTTGATGTTCTTGTAAAAATTTTTCTGAAATATAACTGACAGATCTATTCACATATATAAGTCTGAATATGTGTGTGAAAAAAATGCTAATTTTCAGTTATACTTCAGCGTCCAAGAATGATTGATTCAAGTTCTTCCTGCAGATACCAAAATCTACAAATACTCAAACCCTTCTGTAAAATGGTGAAAACGGTGTAATATTTGCATGTAATTTATGCATATTCTACCATAAATTATTCCTATCTTATTATCTAATATAATGTCAGTGTTGTGTAACTAACTGGCATACTGCATTTTTAAAGAATAGCATCAAAAGTCTGGGACTTAGCTCAGGGGCATAAGTGCCTGCCTGGCAAGTGTGAGGTCATGAGTTCGATCCCTGGTACAAAAAAAAAAAAAAAAAAAAAGAATAGCATCAAGCAAATGCTGTACATGCTCATTTTTCATTGTTTTAAATCTGTGATGTGCTAGATGCAGAGATATAGGATTCATGTTTACACAAATGTGACAATACATCTATAGTTCACATGTAAACACACACAGCAGCGCATGCTCACACAATTTGCTTTGCCACCTAGTAAACTCTTCCTGAAGTCCATAATTTTTCTCTCTATGAATCTCTGTTCTCACTAAAAAAGGTCAAAGGAGATGGTGCCTGCCTGACTTTCTAGGTTTTGCTACTGTGTCACTTGAAAGACAGCAAAAATGACAAAAATAGGTTCAACCTCACCCCAAAAACAGTATTTGAGAGAATCAGGAGGCAAGGAAGGACAGCAGGGAGGAAAGGGTGAATAGGAAGGGTTAAAGAAAGGAACCTGGGAAAGAAGTGTGACCAGAATGGGGAAAAGTGATAAGGGATTTCCTTTTAGTCATGTGTTTAAAACATCTTAAGCCTGCATCATTCTTAACCTCACAGACATTTGGAAAGCAGAGTCCAGTGATAAACCTGGAAAAAAGGAATTGCAAGGAGAAAATCTCCTGCACACAATACAGGATGAAATGCAAGGTTCTAAACAATTGCTGAAGAATTGCTGAGTAAACTGACTGAAAGAGATTAAGAAACTGCATATTTTGTAACCAGAGTCCTTAAATTCTATTTCTAAAACTTGGAATTCAGAGAACAAAAGAATACATTTGCTGTAAAGAATAAATTCACATTATGCTAAGTGAAGTAAGCCAGGCACAAAAATCAAAATATCAGGTGCTTTTACTTATGTGTGGATCCCAAAATAATTGAACTTCACATGTGGGAAGCAGAATGGCAGTGACAAGATGTGTACATATATATTTCACGGTATAGGTCAGTACATGTAACTTATGTGTCTCAAAATATCCAAAATGAATGCAATTATTATTATTCAATAAAAAAATAAGTAAAACTATAAAAGTAGTGACTGCATATATAAACAAATATTAAAAAGTGAATAAATTCAGTAAAAACTACACAGAATACATCTACATAATGCATGAATCTAGTAGACCTTTTCTATGAAAAAAAGAATTGAAAAATATATACAAAATTGAGGCAATCTAAATATGTATTAAAATCTAATGATATGCAACAAATCATTCCACAGAATTTCCCAAGGTCAAGAATGCAGAAATAGCTGCACCAGGTGGTTCTAGGTCAAGATAGCTTCACTGTGCTCTATTGAAACTGTCAGTCCTGGCTGCAGTTATCTGAAGTCTTCATGAAGACTGAAAGATTTACAGCCCAACTCACTCATAATGGTTACTGAAAATCCCCAGTTCTCCATCAAAGGGCTGTTCATGACATGGTGTCTCGCTTCTCCCAAAAAGAGTGATGAGAAAAAAAAAAAAAAAAAAACAGAGAGAAACAGCCAAGGTGAAGCCATGGTCTTTCAGAAACCAATCTCAAGAATACCATGCAATCATCTGCCATTTTGGTCATAGAGACCACCCCTCACGTAATGGGAGGAGGAAGGCTACGGCTGTGAAAGTTAGGAGGCGGGATTCTTTAGAAGCCACCTGGGAGCTGGCTATCATAGCATCTTTTCACACTTGTGTCTTCTTTGTCACATAAATATGTAAATGAATTGAATAGATTAATGATTCATTAATACACTGAAAAACATTTAATATCAAATTTATTCAAAAATTTTTTACTGTATTTTCCAAAATAAAGATCATTTTCTATGATTTATTTGGAATTGAAACATGTAAAAGACAGAACTGAAGAAAAAGTTCTGTTAATTCCTCATAGCAAACATATTTTAGAATGCATTACTACTATAACAACTGAATAAACATGGATTTTTTTCCATGTAATCTGAAGTTCACTATTTAAAAACAAGACCAAACAAATAAACACACCTTTCTTTAGTTCAGAGTAAACTATCAAGTTTAAAAGAAACCTACTTGATTTACTTTTCAATCACTGTGCCAAAATAACTGAGATTATCAATTTAAAGTAGGAAAGATTTATTTTGGATGACAATTTCAGAAGTTTTGGTGCATGGTTGCCTGGCCACACTGCTTTGGACCTGTGGCAAGGCAGTATACCATGTCAGGAGCACATGGTGGTAGAGGCTCTTACCTCTTAGTAGCTGGAAAACAGAAATGGGGGATCAGGTTTCAACATCTCCTTCAAAGGCAGGCCCCCACTGACTTAACCTTCTCCGGTAGGTCCCACCTCCTAAAAGCTATACTACTTCTTAATAGTGCCGCATGCTGGTCAAGTCCTTATTAATACATGGCCATAACGCCATTTCAACATGCCAATGGCTTCTATCGTCTAACCAAATACATTTTCCCTAGTATTTGGTCTGCTTGGTCTGCTATTAAAGAGCATATCATAAACTGGGCAATTAATAAACTGTGGGACTCTATTTCAAAATGAAAGAAGATTTGATGTACAGGTAGGGTCTCTATTCACATAAGGAACCCACTTGATTTTTCTGTCTCACAATTCTGGTCGTGAACCAAATGGGTCCCAAAATGAATCAAATTTTCCCATAAGGTTCCATATAAATAGGGTTAATCCATTCTGATTCCCCATAAACGTGGTCACAAACTAATTTTGTTTATGAACCAAATCAAATTTTCCTATTAGTTCAATGTAAATAAGGTTAATACATTCTGAACAATATGTATTTTTAACCACATAAATATGAAACAAAGTAAAGTACAGTGCAATATGAAAAAAGAGAATGCTAACCTAGCATGAGGCGATTTCTGGCATAGAGGATGGAGAGATGAGTACAGAGGAGGTTATTGTTGGAAGGCAGAGTCCTTTACCTTAAAACACTGAGAAGAATTCTTTCAGGGGTTTCCTCTTTACCTTGTCTCTTAGCTGTAGGGTCAAGTCTGATGAAATATCTATCTAATATCACTTGCATTTTCCTGCCCTGCATAGATTACAAAAAAGAGAGTTCACATTATCAATCATCATATTCAACACTCTGTTCATTACAATTGTGTTGGAGTGGTACTTCTCAAAGAAATCCTGGCATTTGTTTCATTTTTCCATGGTGGATTGCATCACATCACTACTTACCTCCCTCCAGTCTTCCTTTTCCTTTGTGGAATGCTTCTCAACAAGCGCTTTTGCTGCTCACTCTGCAGTTCAGCTAGTTCTTCAATCGTCAGCTCCTCCTTATGGCTCTCAACAATCTCCTCTAGTTCTGCACCATTTACATCCAGACCCATACTCATACTTTTACTCATGGACACAATCTCCTCCACTGCCTGTGCCTCAGATCCTTTAAAGTCACACTCTGGTCACAGTTTTCTCCAGGGTGTTTAAGGTCTGGTATGTGACCTCTTCTCAGGTTTTGTCAGTGAGGTTGAGCAGCAAAGGACATTGAAATGTGTCTTTCAGGGTCAAGGATATCTCTTCAGTGATGTTAAAACACCTGCTGAAAAGCAATTTTGTACGCAGCTTCTTGACACTGCAAATCACTTACTGGTTCATGGGCTGCAGTAGAGATGACATGTGTGTGTGGGGGGGGTTGAGTTTTGTGAAGTTGTACTTGGCGTCCATATCATCCACCAAAGCAGGAGTTGTACTGGGGCGCTATTCATCAGAAGAAGGCACCTTTCAGGCAGAAAGATATTTCTTAACGTGGTGTGAACACCTTGTGCAGCCATTACACGAACAACTGCCTTGCGTTCCAAATTTTTATGCTGATTCTCCACATGACAGGTAGTCTGGCCTTGTTCATATTATGGTCTTTGAATGCATGAATGGTCTGACAATGGTGCACTAGTAGTGATTTAATCTTCAGATTGGCTCTTGAGTTTGCACACAGGAAATGAGTCAATTTGTCCCTCATGGGTTGTGCCCCTGCAGTGCCTTTTCCCCCTGTGTGACATATGTTTTGTTCAACATCTTCTTCCAGACGACAACTGTTCCAATTCAGTGGAACACTTGTGAAGGTGACACTAACAAATGTTAGTGTGTCCTCGCTTGGTTAACATCATTACTACTTTAGCCACATTAACTCCTTTGATGACATCTTTGTTTTCTTCACTGTCTTGTACTTCACAGCCAGATCAGTGTCACAAATACCATGCTCATGGTTTTCTATGATTTCTTTCTTCAATTTTATGGTTATTTTCTTTAAAACCTTATTCTTATCAATCTTTCTCTGCACTTTCTTGTTCCCTTCATTGTTTCTCTGAGGATTCTTGTCACTTTCATTACTGATCTGCACTTTGTTTTTACCATCATACTTGCTCAGCACTATCTTTGGTGCTGTGAGAGATTGAATAGTATACAGCACTGTATTGCAGGGATATCCTTAGGTCTGCTAGCTAATTCTGACTAGAAACAGATTTCAAAAAAACAAGAAAAGAAAATGAATTTTGCTAGGGAGATTCTCCTGGAAAATGAATTAAAGGAAGGGGCAGAAAAACAAAGCAAAGCAAAGCAAAACAAGACAAGACAAAACAAAACAAAAAACAGATAGACACTAAATGACATTCGGACTTGCACCAAGAGACCAGAATAAAAACATACAGACAAAACAGGTACAAAAGCTGCCCTCACCTTCCACAAAACTAAGAGAAGCAAAGGCAGGTGCTAACTTTAAGGCAATTTGTACTCACACTCATGCACTAACATGTACACCTATATACATGTGTATTCACCCTAGAGTCTCTCTATTGTTTACTCTAGGGTCATTATAGAGTACAACAGATACCCAAAGGCCCCCTTACTAACTCCAAACTAACCAAGAATAAGGTGCCCCCTTACCAACTAGCCACTCACCCCAAAGATAAGGCCTTAAATTGTACATCAAGGACAAGGAAAGAAAAAGACAGAAAGAAGTTGAACATCGACCACCAGAAGAAATGTCATTAGGTAGAGGTACCCAGAAGCCAATCCAGTAGCAGCAAGTTCCAAGTAGAGGGAAAAGAGTCACTAATTCTGCCTACAAAAACAGCTAAAAGACTCACAGGTTCTCCATCTTTCTAGCCACACTGATTCTTTCTCATAGGATAGCTATCTATTTTCTTTCTCTTCCCTTTTTCTTTTCACAAATGAAGTATCTTCCTTTCATTCAAATTTGTTCTTCTTATTATTGGGGCTGAGTTATGATCCTAATAGATTGTACAGAAAACAGGGCAGCAGTGCTTGACCACCAGATGCTACAATATGTGTTAAAAACACACACACAAAAAAAAAATCACAGTAAGTATGCACAAGTCTATCTGTCACTGAGATCTTGACTACAGAAAGACACAACCATGAAGATGGCTCATGTTCACGTAGGGAAGATATCTGCTGTTTTGTCACCCAATATGGAGTTCACAAAAGGATGTGAAATTTTGCACAACTGAGGTGTTACTTTACCAATTTTGTGGCCTATACCCTAAGGGTCCATCTCCCAAACAGTACCATCAGCTTGAGAATTAATATTGTAACCTATGAATTGGGAGCATATAAGCACTAGACATGTCACAATTAATTGTGGTAAATCCTTTAAAGGCTTTTTGACCCTTGCCTTCATTGATCATTCCAATTACCATGACTTTTACAAATGTTCACTCTTTCCACTTCCAACTATGTTATCATGCAAATAGTCCTGAATAAAAAATCTGAGTCATCCCACCCATGTATTTCTCTCCCACTTAAAAAGAAAAAGTTTTTTAATTTTAAACCATTTTAAATTGTAGACCCATAATTTTGAATGGAAATCAAACTATCCTTGTTTCTGTACTGCAACACAGTGATGAAGGCATTTCAGTCAAAATCCGAGAATGATCACATTCATGAAGATTGTTGGTAAGGTGGTACAATTTTTGCACCCCAGAGATACATCCAATTGAGAACACAAGTAGGGATTGAAATATAGATCCCCCACTTCTCTTCCAAACCTGTCATTGGACTCCATCAGGCAAAGAAAAAGAACAGGGTTCATTTTCCACAATGTTACCTTTTCACAAGCTCATAGAAACTACATATATAGAATGCACTTTCTATTTTTAATTTACAAAGTAACCCTGAATGTTTAGCTCCTTGATATAATCTTTTGACCTGTGGATTCTGCTTCTCCCACAGTTTAAATCATTGACCTACACTTCTGCACTCACTTCAAGTCCTCATTGTTCATCATGTAAATCACACAATCAACTCCAGAATGGTCTTCTTGCTCAGAGCTTCAGATCCTCTACTTGTGCTCCACACTGTTAACACACTGAACTTTCTAAAATGTGCATCTTGCCAGATGTCACTACAAACCTTTCGCACATTCATCTGACAAGTATTTTAAATACAGTCACACATCATTTAATGGCAAGAATATGCTATGAGAAACGTAGCATTGCTTGATATCATTATGCAGACATCATTTACACAAACCTGAATAGTATAAATCAAAGTAAGCAAAATGAATGCGGCTGCTGCCAGCATAACAAGACAACTATTTTACAGTTAAAAAAAAAAAAGTTTTGTAAGTAGAAAGATTACACTGAAGTAATAATAAAAGTAGAGTAAAACAATAAATACAGACTTCATGTTACCCTTATTATTATATAATATACATAATTGTATGTCTTTATTTTTATATGATTGGTAGAACACTAGGTTTGTTGATACAACCATTAGAACAATGCAAAAATGTAAGCAATGCACTGCACTGTGACCTTATGATGGCCTCCCTGCCATAGGTTACAGGACATTTTTAACAACATGATAATCTTATGGGACACATATGTGACGTATCATTGACCAAAACATTGTCATGCAGCACACGATTCTCACTATAATTCTACCACTGTGACACTAAATTCTCCATTAAAAGTCCAAATTCCATGCCAAGGAAGTTCAGTTCTTCACAGACTGACCCTTGTTTAGGAATTCACTCTGATGTTTTCCTGAGATCCTCATCAGTCCTTGGGAGTCATTCATCCCAAAGTAATGAAGGAATCATGTTACATCTCTTGTCCCCAGATTTTCATGTGCTACTTTCTCTGTCAGAAAAGTTCTCTACTCTCCTTTTTTTATAGAAATTTTTAATTTTAAGAACAAAACAAAACAAGGATAAAAATGACACAATTTCAAAGATGTAGGTTATTAACACTAGTTAAAATATTGCATATTATTATCTTGAAAGTAGTTGTTTGGATTACGAGATACAGGCATGAGAAAATGATTAGTCAGACAATGAAAACACAAACTACTCTTTTTGATGAACTAACAGAGATTGGTAATATAGGAATCTATCTTGTATATATTTACATAAACACATATACATATTTGTATACACATGTATATATATATATATATATAATCTTTTCCCGTCTTTCTTTTCTCCTTTGCCCTGTTCCAGTTGTTTCTTCCTTTTGATCACTTTCTTTCCCTTTCATTGTCACAACATCTATTGTATATTTTGGATCTTGTCTACTCTTTTTTTATTTACACTAGGAAGACAACAAAATATTTTCACATGCAAGTCTGGTTTATTTCACTTATGATTTTGGTCTCCAGTTGCATAAATTTACCTATAAAAGCCTCAAATTTATGTTTCTTTATAACTGAGTAATATTCCATTGAATAAAAATACCACATCTTTTTTGTCTATTCTGCAGTTGATGGGCATTTGGTTTGTTTCCAAGATTTAGCTACTACAAGTTGAGCTGCTATAAACATGGATGCACATATATTGCTGTGGTATGATGTTTTCAGTCCTTCCAGGAAAATATCCAGAAGGGGAATAGTTGAATTGAATAGGACTTCCAACCCTCAGTTCAAAATGGAAGACAAGGTAGGTAGAAGTATTGAAGATCTAGGGGTAGGCAAAGAGTTTGTGAACAAAACACAAACTGCACAGGAAGTACTTCAAAGAATCAAGAATTGGGATCTCATCTTTTTAAAAAGTTTTTGCACTTTAAAAGAAATCACCAACAGTGTGAAAAGAAAACCTGCAGGATGGGAAAATAATTTTAGCCAACAGCCCCTCAGACAAAGGACGTATACAGAGAACATATAAAGAATTGAAAAACATCAGGCCCCCAAATTCAAAAACCCAATTCAAAGATAGACATCTGAGATGAGCACACATTTCTCAGATAAAGAAAAAAACAGCAAATAAATGTAGGAAGAAATGTTCAACATCACTGGTCATTGAAGAAATGCAAATTAAAACAATACTCTGACTCCATTTCACTCCAGAAAGAACGGCTGTCATCAGGAAATCAACCAATAACAAATGTTAGCAGGTCTGTGAGGAAAAGGAACCCTTCTCCACAGTTGGTAGGAAGGTAGACTGATACAATCACTGTGAAAGTCAGTGTAAAGATTCCTCTAAAAGTTAGGATTGTAGGCTCTCTACTTTCTTTGCCCTAATAGTTTTGTATTTCAAAAGTAACATCAAACATCACCTCTTCATTTCTCGTCTTAGTTGTTTCTTACCCTGTGTTCTTCCGTACTATCATGTGTTATCTCCTAGAATATTTTCAAATTGTGTTCTTATCGATTTACTCTTTCTCTCTTACATGGTCACAAAGTTCTCACACTCGGGAAAAATGACTTATCAAATCCTTTGGCATTAATAGTAGTAGATTCTCTAGAACAGTTTGTGCTTGCATTGCTTGATTGTTTGATCATTTTTGTGCCTAAATCTTATAATCTGAACAACTACTTTTAAGATAACAATATGCAATATATTAACTAGTGTTAATTTCCTACTATTTTTTGAAACTCTGTATTATTTTTATCCTTTGTTTTGTTTTTAAAATAAAATAAGTTAATAAATAAATAGTAGCAGATTCTCAATGAACCATTTTTTTCTGTTATCCAAAGCAAAATATCCATAACTCTCTGCAATTTTCATTCATCATATGTATCTTACTATTTGTTCTTATTGTCATGTTAACAATTCCAATTTTCTTATTTCCATTGCTGTTGAAGGATTAGAAAAGATGACGAAGTAAAAGAGAAAAATGCATTGACTTAATTATCCCTTTGTACCAGAATGCATGCAGTCTATTTCAACTGATCATTTTCACATAAGAAGATTATTTTATTCTTAACATATTTTCTTGCTTGCTTCCAGTTTATTTTTGTTTTAAATTAAGACTTCATACATATCTGGTCTGTAGAATTAAAAAAGAGATGTAGTTTCAAAATCAGAAATAACTTCAAATACAAAAAGTAAGAATTCTTTTACTTGAGAAATTTTGCACAGATAACTATGTGCATGGATTTGCTGAACAGGTGTGTGAGAATCCCAAATTTAACATCTGATTTGCTCTTTTCTAAGGTATTACATGGATCCTGAAAGGAGCTCTGGTGGGAGATTTTTTTTTTTCCTTTCTTTCTCTGAATTACTTTCTCTAGGACTTGGCATTATCTTGCCAATTTACATGTAACATTTTTGTTCCTTCTCATTGTTAAAAAAAAATCTTTTGAAATATCGTCAGATTTAGCATCAGGAATAACTGATAACTTGCACAAATATTTTCTGACTAAATTCACAAATTTAATATAATAAGTACATAGGAATTAAAGTCTTACATTGTTAGATTAAACTCCTCTTGCTGTTTTCTTTTTCTCTTCCTCTTTGTATCTTCTTGACACAGAGGCTGGCAACTTGCACAGTATTTTCTAACCCAGGAGCTAAAGTTCACATTTACATTTGTAATAGGAACATTTGAACCTCTGCCGGCTCTTCAGAGATTGTTTATTGCCCACTGGTGACACAACCATTATCTTTTCATTCTAATCTTCCTTGTCAATGTAACATCTGAAGTGCAGGATAGAGGATTAGCAGTGCCTTGACTTAATCAGTTTATAAAAATCTCTAGAGAAAGCCACCTCCCTTTCATACGCCACAGATGTTTTGTTTTCACTTGATTAGGTAATCGATTTGGCCTCCAGTGCTTCAAGAAAGGAAAGATGTTCTTACCATGTATTTGAGTACTGAAGGATGGCAGGGGAATGGGATAGGTCCTATCTAGTACAGCTGGATACAAAATGAAGCATTCCAGGAAGCTGCTGTGCATTGATTTTACCAACTGGGAAAAGAACAGGACGTTTGGAGACATTTTATTATTTTCATCCTACAACCTGCTAAAGTGTGATCGAGTGTACTGAGATTCATAAAACAGCAGGACCTTCTCTGTTATAATTCATGTTTTATATATAGCCGCTGTACACTGGGAAGATTACTAGGAAATCATTTGGAGAAAAGTCAAATTCAAGGTGTTTGTACAGGTGAATGAGCAGTGAAACTGAGGTTCAGGACTTTTGCCCCTTCTCAGTCCATTACCAAATGAACCTATTAAAGGTTCATGGAAGGGTGTAGAAGTGCAACAGCGTCTAAGTGATGTCTGGAGTGATTTACCTGCAGAAGTGTTACCCACTGCTCTCCTGTCTAAGTTCTGTATTTCATGGAATTGCATTTCTGATGCAACTGCTCTACTAGTTCCTAGCTTCCATCAAGAAAATATAAAGCTATTATGACAGTATTTTGAAAGTTTACTTCTTGCATAAATTAATTTATTATCATGTATTTTCTTCAAAAAACAATTATAAACTTTTGGGGGTACCTGGAACTGAACTCAGAACCTTGCAATTGCCAGGCAGGCACTTGCGCTGCTGAGCTGTATCTCCCTGGTTCTATGAGTATACTTCTTAATCCCCATACTTGAGGAGATAATTTTCCTGATAGTTTTTACAAGCAAAATATTAATACTGATTCTTTAATTCAGTCTAAAGACTATTAGAGACAGTTAACTTACTGTCTGCTATTTGAAATGAATTTTAATTTGGGGGATGAATTTTGATTTAAATTACCATCTCAGCTCAATATACTATTACAAAGAGAAAGAATTTATAGTTATTGAACAAGTTTATTAGAAACAGTATATTGTGCATTTATGTATCAAAGTTATAGATTGTTACAATAATAATCACATAAAATATTGCACGAGTAAATCAAGCAGTTCAAAACTAAGATTTTTATTTCTTTTTCACCACTTGAATATTTACATATTAAGGACTAAGGTTGTTTGCCATTGTGTTTGCTTTGAGTTATCTTTCTGTGTGAATATCCATGAGGAAGAGGAAAGGGCTAAACTGTATGCTAGACTACTCCCTCTTCATTCACGTATCATATTTTATGATAAACTACAAGCACACGATCACCTATAAAAATAAAAATGAACAATGGCTTTCATGTCTATGTCTATTGCAGAGAAAAGATGGAGCAGAACAGCAAGGGAGGTACTAAAACACAAGCAATGAATTTGTCAGTTACATGGTAACATACAAAATAAGACCAAAATCTTACAGAAAATTCAAGAAGCACTTGATTTATGCTTGTTTTTACCAGGAAATTCCATGTTTCCATATGGCTTCTTAGTTGCAACATGAATATTTATCATGTCTGTGGAAAACTAAGCCATCTTCAAAATGTGAATGAATAGAATGTTTGTCTTTATGAACAACAGTGGGTGCACAGATCACCATGGAGATAAATAATCCTTTTAATCCTTCTTAGAATACATTCTCCAAGCCAAAATGTAATCACTGTGTAATGAAAGTTATATACACCCATGAAAAAAGTGCATGGACTAGTATAAGTAATTTTATGGAGGGCCCACTAAACTGTCCTTCACAGATAATTAGGTTCATGAGATTAAGGATGTACTCCGAAGATTAGCTAAGGTTCCCTACCGCAAAGTATTGTAACACACCAAGAAGGGCCCTTTCAGGCCATATGGTGATGGAGACCATTGCGACCTCCAGGGGGCCTTCTCCAACTTTGCCACAATCTGTTGCCAGACCCCACGTGTGAAAGCTGATTCCAAAGGAGCTTAATTCCAAGAAGTCTCTTGAAGACATTATCAAGATTACAAGGATGAAGGATGTAACAACTGCCCTGTTGTATTTCTAACAATTACATGTTTCTTTTCTCCTTTGTGTTTGCTTATTGTAGCAAAATCCAGTGCTCTCTCAGTTTAAAATCATCAAAGGCACCAATGCTAGAACACCGACTGTAAACTCAATGAATTTCAGATTAGCCCTGCTATGTGATGGAGTAAAATATTCCAGTTAGTAGAGTCTAATATTTGCATCAATTTATACATCTCGCCATTTGTACATTTTAAGTCTTTCAGAATTTAATTTGGTGAACATAAATGACAGATCATTCAAGAAATGATCTCTTTTATTATTACATTGTTTAAAATTGGATTTTCACCTAAAAATGTTAAAATATTTTTCATTCTAAGTGCTTAGATAGGTAGAATTTTAGAAAACATAAGTATCAACATAAAACACCACCACAGTAACCATAATCACAGCTCAGATATATGTGTCAATTTCCTGTTTTGCCAAGTATTAACATGTTTAAACTCACTTTTATCATTTCAATAAGAAGTATATTCTAATTTTAATACTGAAATAGAAGCAGATATGGTCTTAGGATAAATGACAGTGTTTAAAATGGGGTAAATGAGTAAACAATAAAAATAAACTTTAAAAAGACATCACACATTTCCATTGGCCTTGAAGCCCACATCTACTTGCACCAGACTCCAAATCTTCTGATGCTTTGATCTTAGATTTCCCAGCTTCATGGACTGTGAAAAACAAATACCTCTTGGTTATTAGGCACCAAGTCTATAATATTTTGTTTTAACAACCTGAGCAGACTATGACACTTAATAAAAAATACTTTTACCATGTTGCCTGTATTCTTTATACACTATTTTGTCTTTTTAATCTGTAAAATGAACAGAAGAGAATATAACCTCTCCTCAATTTATCTTGTCATTTACACAAATCATGGATGGGTGTGACAACAGAGGTGCTACCGTCTGAATGCGATACATTTCAATAATTCAGAATTTCAAAGTCAAAACTTACATTTAAATCTTGGTTTGAAATAGTAACAATCATATTCTCTCCCAATCCTTCAAAATTTCTGGGCTTCTAGTTGTCAGGGAAGTTAGGGATCTGAGGAAAGACCTGAGTCAATCAGACGGAGGAAAGAACTCAGGGTAAAAAAGTTAACCAGAAGATAAGTGAATCATTTGTCAACATTATCAGTGGTCTAAAAAGTCATATGACATATTTTATGTGGAGTCCTGGCAAAAATAAAATCTTGGACAGGGATTGCCATGCATTAAATTTATTTATTGGGGATTTCTTTTAGTAGCAAGTACTCATAAGAAAGTGAATGAAACAGAGTCGAGCAAGGATATGAGTTGAATAGCACAGGAGACCGACAAAGGCATTTTAGGTTCCACAGGAGGTGGCAGTTCTTCAAACACTGGTTCCAACTGAGATGAAATGATCTGGCTTTTTACCATGGACTACTTATTGGACACCAGATGCTCTGAAGAAAGGAGTGTGACCATGCAAGCTGGCCCTTTTTGGCTTAGGTAATTCTCAGAATAAGACTAATACCCATCAATAACAAGTACTCCCATCAGATGAGAGACTGATTCTCAGTCTGTGCATAGAAATTGGACAGCAAAAACAGCATTTATTGGTGTACTTGACAAACAGCAGATTGTCTTTCCATTTTTTATTGATTTATTGCAGTTTTATCATCATGGAACAAACTGTTTACTTAATTGTAGGCTATGTTCATTATATGTCTCTTTCCTTTACTGAATTAATTACTCATTAAGAAAAACCTAAGGGAAAGTCTTATGTGCTTTCTTAAAGAGTGTGACCCCAGGTAACAAAACTAAAATTAAAGGGCAATAGAATAAAGAAGCTAGAAATCGCTGTTATTCGGTCATTTACCAGAGAAAGACACCGGTGGTATCAAGAAAAACTGATGGATTATTTTTCAGTCTCTTGATCCACTCTCCAAAAAGGCCACCTAAACAACGGCATCTCAGATCATTCCATGAAGAAAGAGAATAACTTTATCTCTTCTGCTTTTCTTCTTCTACATCCCATAGAATAACTTCTCTGTATTCATGAGTTGAGGATACAAAGGCACAAACAAACTTCCATGTGGAAGTTTGCTATCAATATTTTATTAAAAGCTACTCTCAAATACATGCAAGAAACGTGAGTTATGTGGATACAAAGCTACTTGTCCACTTCTGTCTATAATTCCAAAAGATTAGAGAAAACAGTTGTTCAATCAGAGCAGATTGAATGCATCTTAGTAAACTCATATTAGAAGTCATTGTGTACCCATTAAAAAGAGTGATACTATCTTTGTATACTATGTGAAATAAGGTTCAATAATTGTGGTCAAGTGAGAAGGAAAACAAAAATAAGGAACAGAAAATGTAAACCTAAGAAAAATGTATTTTCATGACACCAAAGAGCTAGGATAACAAATAAGATTTATTTATTTTTTGGAGGGGAGTACTGGGAATTGAATACAGGACCTCACACTTGCCAGAGAGGTACTGTGCCACTGAGCTATATTCCCAGCCCAACAAATAAAATTTAGGTCCTACCAGTGAGATAATTTTATTCAAGATCCTGTTCAGAAGTGATCCATGTGATGAAATAAATCAACTTATAAAAATTTGGCATAGACTGAGATTATGTTCAGCTTGGGAGAAATGGTTTATACAGTAGTCCTTCAGTACTTTGAGTGCAGCATAAAGAACAATGAATGTGGCTTCATAAGCACGATTGATGGTTTCTCTTTCAGCTGCAGTTTTAGGCCAATGGTGGCTTTTAAAGTATTCCTGGAATCTCAGCTTAGAGTCTTCTTTTTCAGGTATCTTACTATTTCTCAAAGGCCTTTCCATTTTAAATAAAGACCTTCGACTTTAAGCTTCCTCTGATAAATTCTAAGGGCTGTAACTTCTCATCTGACACATAGAATATGCTACCATTTTTGTCTGAAAAAGCACCTTTAAAATTATATGAAAAAATATTTTTTGTACACATATACAATATCTCTGATTGTATATATAAGAACTGGTAACATCGGTTTAGTTCAGAGAAGGAAACTGAGAGTCTTATAGACTATAATATTCTATAAATATGGAATGGATATGAGTACCACTTCTTGCAAATCTTATGTTGCAGAATTAAAAAAAACAATAGTGTTTACTGAATTCTTCTTGTATGCCAGAGTCTCAACTAACTGTGAAGGTAGTGTGGAGAATAAGACAAGTGGGAATGAGCACAGGTTAATTAAGTGAATATCAGTCTGTCAGTTGTACTTGAGAGAAGACCATCATCATAAACTGACCAATGTTATTTTCTGCAAAATCCTATTTTATTTATATAAATATATCTTGCATAATATGCAACATATAGCACATGCAACATATATTATTTAATAAACAACATCCTGATTATTTTAAGGGAGCTCACAAAGCATTCAATTATGTTCAATTTATGAATAAAAATATTTTTATAAATAATCTTAATTCATCATATATGTTAAGAAATATCTTATTTCATTTTTTATCTTATAAAATGACACCAAAGTAGATGACTTCTTGGCCACCAATCAAATGATTGTTGTAATTTTAAGCCTTTCAAATTTTCTCATCATTTGGAAAGGCAAGTATCCTAGTCCTTTCAAAAATTATAAATGTCTTTGTTAATTATTCAAAGTGTCAAAGATAATCATGGAAAACACATTAAATCATTTGAAGATGGTACATTAAAAAATGCCCCCTGAGTAGATGTTCTCTCTAAGCTGCCCCCAGTTGACTAATCAAAACTGAAAGGCTTTTTTTATTGTTGTTTTCAGTTAGAATCAGGAAGTTAAGTAAACATCAGGTTTCTCACACAATATTACATAAAAGTAGAAAATAAAGACATGCTAATCTTTAAAGTTCAGAAACTAATATGGACAAATGGATGATTATTATTTCACTAATCTTAGAATAGCTGTGTCCTTTGAGCCTTAAAAACCTGGGTGTCACAGTTAAACTATGGAGTAAGTGTCAGTGGCATCATTTCTTAGTTCCACAATGCTTAGCAAATTATTCTGTCTACATTTCAGTTTCTTCACCTGTGACACAGGATAATATTATTTAGCAGAAAGTTGCACAAAAATTACAAAGAATCATCTATGTAAACCACTTATCCTAGGACCTAGCAACAATTATTGGGGACTTTTTTATATATAATATCTAATTTAGTATTAGTCTCTCCTTATTTCCTAGTATATACCCAATAAAGGTATGAAGAAGTTTCATCTCTTTAAAACAGGAGAATAGTTCTGGTACAAGTACAGAGAATTTCCTGATGTATGTTTACTTTTCTCTGTCTTCTGAAATTGAACAACTCTGTATCACTCAAGGATGCAGTAATATCAGGGTAAGAACTAGGCGATGAGTGAAAGTAAGTGCAACCAAGGTATAACTAAATTCCATTAGATTTCTCAAATAATTCAAACAATACTGGTTGATTTAGGAAAATTTCTTACAGAAGCACCCATTGAGTATTGGAGTCACTTATCCTTTGGGTCAATCTTAGCAAATGTTTCCTAAACAATAAAACTGGTTCTTTACATTAAAGGCATTAAAGTCCAGGTTCTTAAGACTCACAGAACATGACTATTCTAAGGTTGATGAAATAATAATCTGAATTCTTCATCCATTTGTCCATACTGGTTTCTGAACTCTTAAAGAAAAACAGTTAGCACGTAGGTAGATGATCAGTCTCATAAAGATGTGTTCTAAGAAAATAATTTTTTCTGAAGGACATGATTTGGGCTCATAGGGAGCCCTTCATTTTTTTCTTGGAAATCATTCATTCTTTTAAGCAAAATATGATAGGGAAAATTGTTTCAAAAGCTGCTTTTCATTTCTTCAGAAATAGTCTTAACTTTTGCCTGAAGAATGCATGAAATATGCATTTTTCTATCTTTCCCATAACAAGATATGAAAAAATTTCAGTCAGCAATATGTGAACCAAAGTCATTTGTCCACTTTTGCAAACTTTTATTAGCGTATGTTATTTTAACATTTTAAAAATTATTTGTTCCTTATCTGCCGTACAGTAAAAAATTAAAGTAGCAGTTGGAGTAACATCACTGTTATTCTCAATCAACATAATGCTGATTTAAAAGTTTTAAATGAGAATTAAAAAGAAGGGATCAAGTTGAGTTCACATTGCAGGAAAAATGAGATCAAAAGAAGAGACTGGGAGACAGAGGAAAAAAGAGAGAAAGGTTTATTACATTATTAGAGAGGGCAAAAACAAAACAAAACAAAAAATTTGATGAAAATACACAATGCCTAAGGTTCTGAATTAATGATTCTAAATAAAAACAGGGAGCAAATTCAGAGTTTTAGCTGGCTAAGATGAAAGAGTAATGGGTAATTTTATTTCCACTGCTATGAAAGTCTAAGTAATCTGAAAAATCATCCAGCCCTGAAACATGTAGGTGTGCTGTATAAATTATTAGAAACATTTTAAAATGCACAGCTGAAAGCAAAACAAACTGAGTGAAATTCTCAGGGTCTAAAAATGAAGGTAGAGAAGGACAACAAAAATAGTAACTAAAGCTGCTGGCAGTGCACCTGCACATTTTAAGAACCCAAGACCTTGACTGTCAAATGCCTTATAGGGGAATGAGAGAAATCCAAGAGTTCAGGTGAAGCAAAAAAGTTGAAAACCAGGAGATTGCATAAACAATCAACAACAATAAGATTCCAGACTTTTGAACAGTTAAATCCTCACTGAAATGGCCTATTAGAAAAATCCTACTAGTGGGGCTGGGGGTTTAGCTCAGCAGTGCAAGTGCCTTCCTGGCAAATGCGAGATTGTGAGTTCGATCTTTCGTACAAAAAAAAAAAAAAAAAAAAAAAGGGAGTCTAGTAGGAAATACATAGTTTAAAGATAAAGACTCCTTCAAGACTCCATCTTTTAAAAGATATCTTGCAGTAAATTCAGAAAATTTTTAAAAAATATATTCAGATGTAAAACTATCAGTAAGCTATTTAGTAAGTACAGAATTTGCTCCAATTTTTTCCTTCTGTTTATTTTCATATCAAAATAAAATTATCCTATATATTGTTTTAAGTTAGTTTATAATGTTATAATTTCATTTAAATCTGAAAAAATTCTTACTACCTATATATTAAATTTTACGATTGATCTTTATTTTTGTATATAGGAGTGTGTGTGCATGTATTTGTTTGTTTGTATGACAAAATCTAATACTACAGTTTGTGATTCCTAGGTGGTGTATGTAAATTAGTTGCTATATTCAATTTTTCTGAATTAGTATGTTTTAGTAGTGAGACCATGTACTTCAGTAAAACAAAAGATAAAAAAGATACAAGAAATGAATGTTGCAATTAGTTGCCAAATTTGAAAAGAATTCAAAAGCTTTCACAAAGCAGAAAGTGTAAATTCGTAAGTTGTAGAATTCAAGAATGTAAGAAAAGAAATGAGAATTAACTATAGCAATATCGTGCACAGTACTGTGTGAAGCAGTTAAGAAGTAGAGAGAATGTAACTCAGAAAATAAGAGCTACCATAGCAACAGCCACAGGAGCAGACAGACCAGAGACCTTTCTGTATTAGTACACCAAAATTCTTGCAATACAATAGCAAGACTCCAGATAAACACAAAAGGCATCAATGAGACCCTTGCAAAATACTAGGGAAATGTAGTCTTGTAGAAATCCAGCTTAGACTGAAAACTCAACATATAACTACATTAAAGAGAAAAATAAAAGGTAAATAAAAGAAAACGGAGATAGATTCTTTGCAAAACAGAAGGAGGGATTCTTTGCAAGAGATGGAGGGAGTGGGGAAAAAGGGGAGGAGAAGGGGAGGGCAGAAAAATAATCAAGATGCAATACATATATATGACATGTAACAATGCCCCGTGATGAACATAATTATTATGTACTAATTTTAAAAATGACAATAGCTTAGATTGAAGAATGAATACTACCTCCCAGTCAAGGCTGAATTGAAGCTGCTGTTCAAAGACTAGTATGTGCATATATGATATCTAATCTTGAGGAACTCTGATAGTTAAACTTATGACCTCTACTTGTTACTTATTGAGGCCAGGGGTTGACAGATGAAACAATCTACTCAAGTTTCACATTTATCTAGTGCCACAGCCTGGAGAAAATCAAGTGTGGTCCAACTCCAAAGGACTATCCACTGCATCATATTTCTCCTTGTCATAGTGACAATAGTATAACTGAAAAGTGAAAGTAATTGTGGCAGATATGTATGTTGCAGATACATGTTGCACACATGTATGTGTCTGACACACAACATAGTACTCTTAATTCAAGCACATCCTTTGTAAATTCTTTAATAAGGAACTCCATTCAAATTCTTTCATCATAAAAATAAAATTCAAAGGATATAAAAACTGACAAACTGCTTAGGGACCTAGTGTTCTGGTTAGCAAAAACTTTAATGTCTTGAAGTACACTGGACAATAATGAGTTGCAATTTGATAGGAAAATTATAAAAGCACTTTCCATACTGATACTATAATAAATTGCGTTTTAATGGAGACCCACATATACATACATAGACCATATTATAGTAGTCTGAATGTGTTTAATATAAATATTACTATAAGATTATTTAAAAAGTAGACAGCAGAACTCAACACTTGGCTAAACTCTTGAGTTTTATATGACTTTATTAAATTGGTTGTAATCTTTTAAGTAAATTGAATACTACAGTGATACCTCAGGGAATGAAACAGGAAAAATTTAACTGGTAAATTTAGAGATTTTAGTCATGGTGCAAATATTTACATTTTGCTAAAATAAAAATTATAATATTGTGTTAACAGAGAAATCATTCATTTGGGTTTTATTGTGGAAGAATTTAATGATACAGTATTCATTTTTCACAAAGATAGATATATAATACCTACAAACAAATTCTGACTGCAGGTACAATTTAGACACACAAAATATTTATCTATCTATCTATCTATTATGGCACTGGGGATCGAACTCACATCTTCATGCCTACCAGGTAGGCACTTAAGCCACTGAGCCAAATTCCCAGCCCTAGTTTTTTGAGGCAGGGTTGCACTATGTAGTTCAGGCTGGTCTTGCACTCACGTTGTACCCCAAGCCGGCCTCGAATTCACAATACTCTTCCTACCACAGCCTCCCGAGTGCTGGGATTAAAGGTGTGTGCCACCACACCCGGCTTGTTTTTTGTTTTTTTTTTTAATTTCTTATTACTGCTTGTTTGCTTAATATTTACATTCCTAGTGTGAAGCTGGTTCATGTGCATAACACATCCCAATTGCTTTTTGTTTTCATTTAAAGAGAAGGAAAAAAAAGCACAGGGAATAAAAAGAGAGATATACAAACAACTACAAGAACAACAAAATACCCAAAACAATAACAATATAGGGTTTCAAAACAAGATGATCAGAATTTAGCAATAGTTGTAATATTGCGTTTTGTTATCTCCAAAATAGTTGCTTATATTATCAGCTATTGACATGCAAAATGAATCTAATCACATGAGTATTAACTGTTCTTTTCCAAGAACTAATGGAATTAATAGTATAATCATCTTAGCTGTTTTATGTGTATATAAACAAATTTATATTTTTGTCCTTTTCCCTTTCTTTTTTTCTCCTTTCCCTTATCTCAGTTATTGTTCCCCTTTGAGCAGTTTCTCACCTTTTCACAATATCTATCGTAGATTTTGGATCTCATTTCTTCTCAGTTTCTTACACTAGGGAGAAAATACAGTATTTACATAGGTGAGTCTGATTTATTTCACTTATGAATATGGTCTCAAGTCTCATCTATTTACTTATAAAAGACTCGATGTCATCCTTCTTTGCAGCTGACTAGTACTCCATTGTACAAAAATACCATGTCTTCTTTATCCATTCCTCAGTTAATGGGCATTTGTGTTGTTTCCAAGATTTGGCATTACAAACTGTGCTGCTACAAACATGGGAGCAGAAATATCACTGTGATACCATGCTTTCAATTCTTCTGGGAATATGCTCAGAAGTGGAATAGCTGGGTCAAATGGGACCTCTAATCCTAGCTTTTTGAGGAAACTTTGCAACTGATTTTCACAGCGGTTGTACCAGCCCACACTCCCACCAACAGTGAAGAGTTCCTTTTTCCTCATAGCCCCTCAA
>RJWM01003213.1:78079-115976 GCA_004363535.1 Dasyprocta punctata | reverse complement strand
TGTCAAAAAACCCCTCAAAAAACAAAATAAAAAACAAAAAACACAAACAAACAAACCCCAATCATATTCTTGAGTTAATGTCAGATTTGATTGTATTATGATGGGACATTATAGAATACTTACTAGCATTTATTTGATTTTAAGATTTTCTTTCATAAGGTAATAGATTGTAAAGAAGAAATGGTTAATTATTTTTGCCTCTTGTATTTAAAATATCAGTTTTACTATCAGCTTATAAGTGCTATTAAATTGGTTCTATCCTGAAACAGTGAGCATATTGCAAAAGAAATTCCAGGATAGCGATTTAAAATTCACCACTTACCTAGCATGACTGGAATGTCAAAAAATGCTATTTAGCAGAGAGGTTTCATAATTAAATTGTATAGGATGACTTGATTTAGTCAGTAGCAGAGGCAGGAAAAGTATGGCAATGGGAATGCATGTAGAAAGGCACCCTGGGCAGATCTCCTAGGAGAGGCAGTGTCTAGCATAACCACAGAGTTATCCACTGAGCCACTGAATAAATTATGATGTTTTTCATTAAGGTTAGGATATAGGCAGATTGGTTATAGGAAAATGCCAAGTGCAGTGTTAAGCATGTAACCATGAACACATATCAGTGTTGATACGCTTTAAGGCAATTTCGGTGAAACATTTTATTTCCCTTCCAAAAGACAAGATATGAAGCAATTAGCATTTTCATCTTAAAGAAAGTGATGAAGCTAAATGAATGGCATAAGGTCACAAAACTTACATAGACCTCGGAATAAAATTCTGGTCTCTCATTTATAACTCCTGAGCTGCTTTTTCCTGCTATACTCGTATAGACTTATGCAGTAACTATCATTCCTTTACGCATATAAATTTTATACATTATTTTCAAGTGAAAAAGGTATCATTCATGACCTTTAATTTGACCATTTATTGACAAAAGTTGACTTCTTGACAATAATACTAATTATGGACTTTTCTATTATATATTTCTAATGTGTGAAAAAATTCACTTTTTCGGGCCAGGAGTTTGGCTCAGTGCCTTAAGCGCCTGCCCTGGCAGGCATGAGGTTATGAGTTCAATTCCTGGTGCCGCAAAAAAAAAAAAAAAAATTCACTTTTTCAATTCTAGAAGAGACTGAAAATAATAGCAAGAAAAAGTAAAGTTTTTACATCATGACACTAGTTATGGAGAATAGTTACTTCTAAAGGCAAGAATTTAGCTGGTGGAATAAAAACCATTCCTTTCATTACAAATAGCTTAAATCTGTAGTCTGATAACTTCCCCCCAGCCATGAACTTCAAAGCTCTTCCAGAGCAGTCCTGGAACAGGTTTCTTAAATTTCATTTGGACTTCTTAATTGATCTTCTCCACTACCTACTATTCAGGCCTTGGAAGCAGAGGGAAATAGGAATCTGAGATTTAGCTGAATCAGATATAAACAAAAGCTGCGAAACACAGTGAAATCTGCCATTCATTCCAGCTTTTTTTTTTTAATTAACCCTAGAAAACTCTGTGAGCTCTTTTTTCTTTAAAATTAACTTGAGTCAATCACATTCACAGACTAGGATTCTTACACTGAAAACATAGCAACAACTTAATAAGGAGGACAATAAAATAAGCAATGAAACAACTCACAGAATTACTTAACTCCATGCTGTCTAGTCTTCATACATATGATTTAAGAAGTCATTTTCTTGAAATAGAGTCAAATTGATTGCAGTATGTTGCATTTACTTTTTTTACTTCTCTGAGGATCTATTCAAGAAGCCAGGATTGAATAGAGGCAGAAAGTGGCATAAGGTAAAGTTACTAACTAATGCAGCATGAGGTAGGATGTATCTTTCAAATGGGCCACATTAATATTTCTCACATATTTTCCCAAAAGCTTGTCAAACTCCATAAATAATTGAAGTTGATTTCCTGCTCCTTAAGCCTGCGTGAGGCTTTGTGATTACTTTCATATATAGAATATTGTGGTTGATACTATGATACTGCATAACTTTTAAGGCTATTTTTTAAAAGAGGGTCAAGTCTCCATCGCAGCCTCTCTCTCTCCCCCTCTTCTTTTTCTCCCCTCCTCTCTCTCTCTCTCCTCTCTTTCTTTCTCCCTGTCTCTCTCCTTCTCTGTTTCTCTTTCCCCTCTCTCTCCCTCTCTCAAAATACATCTGAGAAACTCTAATATTCTGTGTAAGAAACTGGAATTCCAGAAGGTGCCAAGTCACATAGACAGCAATTAGAGGATACACAGAGAAAAGCAGAGATGCTGGAATACCCCCAGACTTTAAAAGTTCCCGGATGTTTGACGTTCTTTAGCATCAACTGTCAAATATGGGAGTGAACAAGATTAGGTATGGTTCCGCTCCACCCTTCAAGCTGTCTAAGAAGCTCAAGTGGGAAAGGCAAGCTGTTTCCATAAACATCTGCTCAAACAGCAAATCTGTGGTAAAACAGTGTCATAACTCTTTCAAGTCATTACATTTGGGAATGATTAATTCTACAACACCTGATTACAAGAAAAAAGTTATATTACTTAATATTGATTAATATCAATAAACTTGGTGCTCTGTTATTTAACAAATAACTTTGATTTATAATTTATTTAAGTACCTTTATTCTCCATCATACCTTTTCTGCTCATCTCTTAATTGCTGCATTCCTATTGGTTTTACACAGGGAATGTGTAACATAAAATTGATTTTAGGTAATATCATTGTTATTTTGAAAGTAGATAATAGGGGAGACGAGGTAGGGAGAAAATTTGTCATTCCCATTTAAAGTAAGTTAAAGGTGTAATTTCATTTTGATTTTCTATGGGGTTAAGTATTACCTCAGGTAATTAAAACTTCAACATATTACAACTTGAAATAACTAAGGCACTTCTACTACAAAGAAACTTCAGAAATCTTGCCTCAAATAGTAAACTAATGCTTTTTAGTAGTCATAATCTCTCACTTGGATTATAGTCTGTCATTTTTCTTTCATTGAATTACAAATCTAATAAGATTGAAGAATTAACCATGTTCCCTCATATTGCAGAAATTCATTGTCTCACAATTTTAGAAGCCAGAAGTTCAAAATCCAGGCATCGGCAGGGTTGACTAGTCAGCTTCCCCCTTGGTAGGATAAAGTACGTTACACATACAGTTTAAAGGAAGGGATGTTTAACTTCGCTCATAGTTTCAGAGGTTTATTCAATGGTGGGCTAGATACCAAGCAACAAAATGATAGAAGACAAAGAAAAGTTGTTCAACTTATAGCAGTCAGGAAGCACAGTAGATTGAAAAGACTGCCAGAGAGTAAAGGGCTAGGGACTCCACACAGTCCTAGGACGCACCCTCAAGACTCACCAAGACACAGTCAGAAATGTGCTTTACTGATATGCTAGTCGTCTCTTAATCAAGTCAAATTGATCATTAAGTTTAAACATCGCATTTCAACTCTATCAGCTTGACACCTCAACATATCTACCCAGTACCTACTCTCTAAATACAGAAAACAGCAAGGTCATAATTCTGCCTAAAATGAAGCAATTCTTGTGCCTACAACTAAATGAGCAGCAGTCTCCTCCTTTATGGCATAATTCCATTACTACACCAAAGTTTGAGTCTGCCCTATGACTCAAGGCAAACTCTTAGCTCTGATCCCCTATCCAATCCAAACTGCAAGATGCATTTTCCCAATATAAAATGGTAGAGGGTAAATATCCCCATTCCAAAAAGAAAAATTGAGGGGATAGAAAATAATAGGATGACGTCAATGCCAAAACCTAGAAAGGCAAACATGAAATCCTGTATCTTTGTATCTGGCATCTGAGGCACATGGTTGTGATAAGTGAGTTCCAGCAGGCTTGAGCAGACCCACCTCTATGACCTTTCTAGTTGCAGGTCAAACTCACTCACAAGTTTGGAACCCAGAAAATCAAAATTTAGGTGTTTGCAGGGTCTTAGTCAGCTTTTCCATTGCAAGGGCAAAATGGCCTTTCTCTCTTGGACTAGTTCTGCTCGTTGCTTTTGGCTTTCCTTGGTTGATATCTTATGTTCATGGCATTTCTGACTTCACATGGTCGTCTCTGCACGTTTGACTTTTTTCACAGCTTCATACATCCCCCTTTCAAGAGCACATTGTCTAGACTCCAAGACTTCCTTTTGCAATCATGACGGAAGCCTCAATAATCCCATAACTCTTATGTTCCACAGGTCTGAACAACTAGCATCATGTGGACAGTAACAAGGTTTGTCACTAGTTGAGCCACAGCCAGGATCCTTTGTGAAGTATGGCAGGGGACTCAGGGATTTTATTTTCAAGTGAAATGTTTATACCTTTGCACCCAAAATGTATGGGGCCCTGCTGATTTCTGAGATACCTTCAAGGCATCTTTCTCCTTGAGAGCTGTATTCTTTCTGAAAGTTTCTGGGAGAGATCTGCTGCAGGTCTTTCCCCCAGATGCTGGTAGATGCCTGATATTACTAGACAGCTACAGAAGTGTAACTCATTCCTGCTAGAGCAATCTATATGTGAGTCTGTCTCCAATGTCGCCCTTTTCCTAAGGACATCAGCTATATTAGATTTGGAGTGCACGCTGTCACAGAATGACTTTATCTAAACCACTTATTTCTACAAACATTCTATTTAAAAAAAATAAGTTAGATTCTGAAGTACCAGAAATTAGGCATTTAGCATATGAACTTTATGTGTAAAAGTCACAATTAACCCACAACAGGAAGAAGTTTATATATGTATGTCATTATTCAACATACATACAACCCTTAAATCAGCAATAGAAATTTATACAAAAGATAAGCTAACAAATGTAAAAACAATAGCCTATGAAGTTAATTTCAGCATTGACTATAATAGTAAAAAGATGAAAAAATGTAAATGACCTCTAACTGACAACTGCTGAGTGAATATCTACATGTATTAATATATTACTAAAAGAAACTGAATACACAACCAAAGTATGAAACAGTTGTTTTAAATTTCACCATTAGGATGAATATGCATTTGTGCATGCATGCATGCACACATTATGAAAATATATCTACACTGTTTCACACCTTCTCTCATGAAGAGCTATCTTCTACTTGCCCATTCCGTGAGCTTAGGCTACCTTTCTGACTAGCTGAATTTATTTGGTAAGAATCTCATGTCTAGTTTGGAAAATATCTGCTTCTTCTTTTTCACCTTTTTTTGCTGTCCTGACACTGTTATGTGAAGAGGCTGGGCTGTGCTTCTCGAACATGTGAAATCATGTACTTATAGATAAAGAGATCCAGTGCCAACTCTCAGCATGAACTGCCAGATGCACTGACTTTCAGCCAGTTTGAACTCCTGCTGATTACAATCATACAAGTAAGTCCACAGAGCAGCGGACAGACCACACAGTGAATGCCAGCCCCACCCAAATTGCTAAAGCATCAAATTGTGAGTGAGTTAAAAAAAAAAAAAGATTGTTATTTTAAGCCACTCACTTTGTGGTGACTTATGCTGTAGCAATCATTAACTGATACTCAAAAATATAAATGTGGGAATGTACACATATACGCACTCTTATGCACATATGTAGTTTTAAATGAAATATTTCTGGATAGAGATGCAGGAAATGTTTAACAATGGTTGTCTCATGAAAAGAAAATGTTTCTCAGAAATAGAAGGGAGGAGACCAATTTTTTTATAGTATGTTATCTCTAAGTATGTTGAGTGTTTTGTCATGAGCACATAGCATCCATTCAGAAATAGAATAAAGGAAAAAAAAATACCTCAGCACTCTAGTAAGATACCAAGTGATGTGTTTTATTGGCAGGTTATTTCTTTTTGCTGGTACATGTCATTTTTAAGGAAAAGAAACTGGAAGCAGGAATACTGGACAGAGAATGCAATTGGATGACTTTGCATTGGAAGTGCTAGTGTTACTTTCTGAAGTCTTTTAATCCTAAACCTTTATCAGAAAATAAATCAGTAGTAAGGATTCCTAAAGATGACCCAAATAGTTTCTTTAAAACACTGGGTGACATTTTTAGGATGGGCTGAAGATCAAAATAGACAAAAAAAGTTGGAGGGTTTTTTATAAACCTGAATAGTTTTTTTCAAATAAGCAACAAAAATAAAATCTATAAAATAATGCAAAAATAATAAATCAAACTTTTTGTTATTTCATTTTTCTATTTTCCCTGTCAAATAACATGTATGTATTTTATGATATACAATGTACAATTTTATACAAATAACAAAAAGTTAAAAAAACAAGTCATTGATGATTTGAAAAAGGAAATGCAAAATGTGTGCATGTGTTGCTTTTGAAATTATTAATTAAAATGAATGCATAGAGTTAAGAGAGTCACTTATCTAGCTCAGCAGGGGAAACTTAATGTCTTAGTGAAAAACTATAGTAAAGAATAAAAATATGAGCCAGGGATGTAGCCTAGTTAGAAGATCTTGAGTCCAATTCCTATTACCCCAAGAAGATGAAGATATGAGAGGAAGGAGGAGGGGGTGAGAAGGAAAAAAGAAGGAGAAGGAGGGGGTGGAAGAGAAGGAAAAGGAGAAAGGGAGGACAAAGGGGGAGGAGGAAGAGGAACTGTGTCATTGAAAATCTTAATTTGAACAAATGACAAAAATTACATTTTTACTAGCTCTTTGTTTGAACAACATCACATACTTTGAGATTACACTTATAATGATAACAAAATGAATTAAAGCAAATAAATATATTAAACTATCAAGTACCTACCATGTACCAAATGCTTTATTTGCTGCCTTTAATTCTCAAAATTATGATCTCTCCATACGTTGATCTTTGTTTTCCTTACATTTCAGTAATTGCTGATGCTCCTGCTTAAGAAAATTCATAAATTAAACCCCTTCTCTGCATTTCTAGTTCATCTTCCCCCTCACTCTAGGCTGCCAAACCCATGACAGCATCTAGATCCCAAGATTCCTCATATCCTCCTTGCCATTTATTGACCACATCTTTGCAAGTCCATTTTCTCAAATCTCAAATAAATTAAACTTTTTAGTGAATAGGCATGACCCTTAGAATAAAATGCTAAGTACCTCCTATGGGTCCTATAGATCTGCGTGATGTGTGTCTGTTTTCTCCTCCTGCTTCATCTGAATCTATTCTTTCCAAGTGTCCAGTCTACATACAACCCTTGTGTTAGCTTTTTGTAACCTTGACAAAATAGCTGACTATATAGTTTAAAGGAAGAAAGTTTTGTTTTGGTTCACAATTTCAGGTTTCAATCTATGGTCATCAAGCTCCATTGCTTTGAGATGGGGCAGAAAACAAGATGGAAAGGAGGTTCACCTCATAGCAGTCAGAAAGCCAAGAATGGAAGAGAGCCGGAGAGAAAGGAGCCTAAAATTATAATCCTCCATGACTCAGTCCCTTCAAGCAGGCCACATTTCTTAATAGTTTATTCAGCTATCCAGTCATCAATGGATCTAGCCATCCAAGGGTGACCACATAGCAAACATAATCTTAACTGAAATAAATGAGACAAGTTTAAATACTTACATTGTTTCTCTTGTGTGAGATACACGAAGTATAAATAAGAAGCAAAATGGAGAACAGATATTAGGAAGTAGAATTTGTTAGAATGGGAATGGGAACAATAGATGGCAGAGGAGAAGGGAGGAAGGGTAAAAGGATTTAAAGGACAAAAAAGAAGGACAAAATGGAAATGGAACGTTGGTAAATGGGGATGAGAAGAAGGATTGAAGGGAGCAGAGGATAAAGGGACAAAAAGAGAAGAATTAGATGTGTTATGTACATGTACAAATTTCCCGTAATGAATGTTGATCATTATGTACTGGAAACACTTATTAGTAAATACATTAAAAAATAAATTTTTATAAGGATCTCATATATGTTCAGAAAGAGTCCATATTCATTTTTGGATGCCTGAATTTACATAAAAAGCTAGAAAGAAAAGAAAAGGAGAAAGAAAGAAAAAAGGAAAGAGAAAGAGAGAGAGAGAGAAAGAAAAAGAAAAAGAAAGAAAGAAAGAAAGAAAGAAAGAAGAGAAAAGAAAGAAAGGAAGGTCAGAATGAAATAGTCAAACTGCTGAGAGAAAAACACAGTAGCTTGAAATTATATCCTCTGATAATTATCCTTTAAAAGTGAAAACAAAGAAAAGGTGAGATAATTTGTTTTCTGTAGACTTGACTTGTAGGAAATGTTTTGAAAATTATTTAGAGAGAGGAAATATTATAGGTCTGAAACTCTGATCTACATAAAGCAAGGATAAACATCAAACAAAGAATAAATAAAGGTAAGAAATTTGTATTAATTTGTCTTAGTTGATTGAATAGGCAGGTTTTTCCAAACTACTAAGAGCTGACCAGGGATCCACCTCAGTGGCACACCTTGCCTGGCAAAGCACGAAATCATGAGTTAGATTTCAGGTTCAAAAGAAAACTAATGAAAAGTGTTTTTCATTGTGTATGACTGTATTTCATAAACATGTATATGGTCATAAACTTATAAAGCTCTGATGAACTCAAATAAATAAATAAATGGAGAGATGTATTTCATATTCATTGACAGGAAAAAGACAATATTGTAAAATGCAATTTATTTCCAAGTTGATCTACAGATTCAACCCAGTTTAACTTAAAACCACAGGCAATTATTTTGCAGATATGGAAAAACCGATTACAATGTTTTTATGGTGAAGTATAGATCCCAGAATAGCCTTATAATATGGAAGAAGAATAAAGTTGGAGATTATCTAATGATCTTTCTGACTTATTAAGAAGCTACAGTAATCATGATGGTACCGTTTTGGCAAAATAACAGACAAAGAGATCAGAGGAATTCAATAGAATGCTTAAAAATAAACGCACACATTTATTCCACTGATCTTTGACAAAACTTCAAAAAAAGGAAGTTTGCAAAGAATTTATTCTCCTCACAAATATTAATTCAAACTGGATCCGATGATATTACATGTAAAATGTAAAATGTAAAAATCTTAGAAGGCAGTATGGGAGAAAATCTAGATGACTTTGGGAATGATGATTTTTTCAGTATAACATCAAAACATAATCATTAAAGGCAAAAATTGTTAAGCTGAATTTCACTAAAATATAAAAGTGTTATATAGAAGATATTGTCAACAGTAAGAGGACACAAGTCAGACTGGAATAACATGCTTGCAAAAGACAACTCTTTCAGGGAACGCCTACCTAAAGTATAAAGAACACTTAAAACTTTACAGTATGAAAATATACAACCTGATTTAAAGTGAACCAAAGACCTGAATAAGACAATGCAACAAAGAACCTATGTAGATAGCATATATAAATTAACACATTAACATATGTCTGACAGCATATGTTCTTATATATTTTAATTTAATCCAACTTAAAGCAATGAGATATATCCATATCCATATTACATATTACAGTAGCCAGAATGTAGAGTGCTGACAAACGAAGTTCTCCAGACAGTATACAGCAACAGGGACTCTCACTCATTGCTAGTAGGAAGGCAAAGTGTGGCATTTGGAAGACAGTTTGGCCATGTAATGCAACATTAATGATACTTCAAATCACAAGCTTAATTTGCTCTAGGATTTTGGGGAAGATGGCTGCCTTTGTGTTTGGGAAGATGGCCACAGTTGCGTTTGTGTGGGGAAGATGCACGTGGTAGTATCTGTCGTCCAATGTGGAGTTTGTGAACAGAAGCAAAATTTTGTGAACACTTTTGTTTGAGAACTCATTTGTTTGTAAACAGCAGCACACATGAGCCCAAGAATTCCTGTATACATATACTCTTCCCGTACAATTCTGCCTTCACAATCCTTGGTATTTTCTTTTTACCAAAAGAAAACTTACGGTTATACAAAAATGTATACGTGGAAGTTCATAATGAAAGTACATATAATTTTCCAGAATGTGAAGAAATTTGTCCATCATAGGTGAATGGAAAAATAAACTGTTACAACCAGGATAAAAAAATAAATGAGCTGTCAAGCCATGGAAAGACATGAAGGAATTTAAATGCATACTACTAAACGCAAGAAGCCAAGGTGAAAAGACTTTATACACTTATTCCAACTAATTATATATAATGTTCATTAAAATGACAAGCACTGTGGCAAAATTAAAAGGATCAGTATTTAATAGGGGTCCAGTGTAGAGGTGGGCATGTATGGGTGGAGTGCACTGGATTTTTTAGGGTACCAAAATACCTTCTACCAGGTTGGGCTTAGTGGCATGCCTGTGTAATCCCAGCACTCGGGAGGCTGAGTCAGGAGGATTGCTGTGAGTACATGTTGAGTACAGCCTGGGCTCCATAGTGCATTCAAGACCAGCCTGCACTACGTAGCAAAAACTTGTTTCAAAAAACAATACAAAACAATAAATTACTTTTTACTTTACTTCAATAATTAATACCCATTTCTATACTATTGTCCACAGCTATATAGGGTTCAACACCAAGAGTAAATCCTGAAGTAACCGATGGATTTGCATGATTTTAGTGTGTTGATGTAAAGTCATTAAATTTAAAAAGTATACAGTTCTGGAGAGGGATATTGAAAATGGGATTTGTGTAGGGACATGGGTATATGGAACCTGTGTTTTCTTTCTTAGTTCTTATGTGAAGCTAAAATTTCCCTAAAAATATTATTGATGTACATCATAGGGAATCAGTAAAATATGAAAAGCACATCAACTCTGTGAAGCATAGTAATGGCCAAAGATTACAGAAGACTTTAATTTTGAATTCCTGAACTTTCATTTTATTCAATAATACTTTGTTGAATTTAGAAAAATTGTAATTCTTTTAAAATTTGTTTGTATTAGTACGTGTTTGGCATATCCATTTTTACTTTTATTAGTACACATTTACTTATATTTGTTTTCAGTAGGTAGTATTCCTTGTGGGGATAAACGTGTATAACATATAATTATTTTTCTTCTTTTCCACTCCCTTCCCTCCATCTCTTGGTTCTTCTCCCCATTCATAAAAGAGTTATCCACTTAATTTATTTTTGCACAATATAAATAATAATGTATTAATAGTGCACGTTAGCATAGAAGTCACTCCTTGTATATGGTCAGTGTGCAAGTTTCTCCTTTCTCATGTGCTGATTATGGAACGTTTCATTGTTGCTGTCACAGAAAATCATGTAAAAAAGGAGTACACTGTCCTGAGAATGCAGATAGATAGGAAGCACAACAAGTCTATGCAGCTCTTTTCAACTCAAAATAAAAATGCATGCAGTCTCTTTTGATGTTGTTAGATGTTCTTCATTGTTGACAGTGAAAGAAATGAGAATAAAGATGAGGTGTGGAGTTTTCAGTAGATGGTAGACTTTGGTACTGTTTTATGAGAAAGTGTAGTCATTGTATTAAGAAATTCAACAGATCATAGATTTCATTCATCATTAATATTTAAATTTTATTATTTGACCCTTGAATCTTAATTAATAGTTAAGCACTATGATTTATTCAAATTGATATTTCATTAGATTTTAAAATTTAACATTAATCAAATTGAATCTCAATCATTAAATCCAGTGTTATTAGAGGATAATGAAGTGTCAGGGAAATGAGGAAGGGATACATTCAGAACTTTTTTTGGTACAAAATCATTACTGGCTATAGTCTTTAGTTGCTTCATGTAATTCAATTTGAAAGTATCAATATCTAAAATACAAGGACCACATTTCCTTGGCTAAATTTATGTGCAACTATCCCTTCTGGTTCATCTGCGACTATCCTAAAATTAAACCAATTCCTTAATAAAATGTTTTATTAATGCCTGCCAATTTAAGTAAAATATTTTATACATATTTATCAAGTTGCCTTTTTAGAAGCACTCAGGAGAGAGAATTGCTGTGAAGAATTGTAGTTCAAGGCCAGCCTGAGCTACATAGTGAGTTCAAGGGCCAGCTGAACTACATAATGAAACCATGTCTTGAAAAGACAAAAATAAAATAGCTATGATGCTATGCTATTATCCTGATATCTATGTCATAGGTAGTCATTATATTATTTCATTTTTTTCTTTAATGTGGCTTATTTTTCTAAAGTTTAGAAAATGAGATGAAATAGTGTTCCCTTTTTCTTATCTTATTCTTACTCCCCAATAAGTAAATAAAGTACTATCAACTTCAGGTTTTTAGTTTAGATGAATTCTATTCATAAAATAAGATATTTTCTTGAATTTCTTTTATTCTTCAGTCACTGACCCAGCCCCTCAAAACACAATTTCAGAGCATTTCTTAGACAGTACTTTCAGAAATGTCACTATAGCACTAGAGAACTGACATTTTTCTATGCCAAGATGTCATTCATAATAATACTATGTCTGAGGAAGTGAAGCTGGGAGAAATAGCTAGCAGGGTGGTGAAGGACAGTTTGCTACATCTGTGAATAATAGTGATTTATGGGATGATAATCTCACCAATAGGGTCATCTCTCCTCCTCCACATGAGGATATTAGGCAAAGTCAGGATGAGCCTGTCAAGAACCCTAATGGGAACAATAGTGGAAGTCTTCCTGTTGTGTTTTCTATTGTAAAGTCATTCATGATTATACTCCAGCTTGGTCCATTGTGGAGGGTAGAGAGCAGGTGTTACAGACGAACATGTGGAATTCTTGTTTCCAGGCTGCTAGGTGCCAGAGTTCTGCATACTTCATAATTTAACCTGAAACTCCTTTTAGGGCATGTGTGGGTAATGCTGGTGGAAAATTCAGCTTTCATATTCAGGTGAAGATGTAGTAACTTAATCCACGGTAGCAATAGCCAAAGTCTTTGAAAAAGTTTCCTCAACCATTGAATCAGAGATTTAGTGAGTTTATTTAGATTTACAGTAAGCAAAATTGTCAAGAGAATAGTGCTCATGCTCTTTGGAATCACATTGCATATAATCCACAGTAGACTACACTTGTGATCATGCAACAGTTTCCATAGAAATATGACTACAAATGGAAATATATTTTAAAAGGTATTCCACTATATGCTAAAGAATGTCTTTAGTAATTGTAGGTTTTAATCTTTAATTTTAGTGCATTTAGTGGTAGACAACACAATAGGCTCGTTACATAATAACTTCTACAGTCCTATTTTTAAAAGTCAGTAATATACAAGGTGCTTGCCAACATTGATGTGAACAATAAAAGGAATGTTCGATATTGTAGTTTTCACCTCAAATCATTATATCTCTTCCTTAGTAAACAAAAAAAGGTCATGCATTCTTCCACTTGGAATTATTGACTCCTTTTCAAAATTATCTTTCCATACTTCTTAAATTTGGAAATGATGAAAAGATTAAGGGGATTTTATAGTTTACCTCTCAAACAGCAGGTCAAGAGTTTAATCAAATTCCATTTGGTATAAAATCTATGTCTTTTTTTTTTATAACAACAACTAGAAAATCCAAGTTAAACTCACTTAAACAAAAAAGCTACTTTACTAATTGAAATCCTGAAAAGTGCTGAACCAGTTAGTTATTACTACTAATCACCAATATTCAATTTCCCCTATTGTTTCTGATACCTAGAATAACTACAAAGCATGCTGTCCTACAACTCCCACAGTAGCAGAATTCCATAATTAGACTGGTTCTTAGAAAACTTTCCAAAACTATCTTTTTCTATACACTTATTTGTCCTTTTTTTGCTTCAAGTGTGCAGGACAGAATACTGCTGTACATGCACACACACTGAAAAATGATCCTGGGAATTCATTGCCCAAATGTAATTCTTCTAGTCCTTTAATATCTGCTTCAGGATCAACTTCTTTAGAAAACCTTATGTGACAGATACGACCTTGTGTGCTGCTACCACCATTGGAAAGCTTGCTTCCTGTGGGCAGCTAGCACAGGTAGGGAAACACAGCCAAATCTATACCTGCATGTCCATCACCTCCAATGGAAAGCTTGCTTCCCTTAGCTAACCAGTGTAGGCAGGGAGAAACAGATCGGTATGCCCCATGTTCCTGTGGGCCACCATTGGAGATGCTTGCTTCCTTTGAGCCCACCGGAAGAATCAGACAAACACACCCTTGTGTATGTGCTGCCATTGGGGGAGTGCTGGCATAGATACACGGACTGAGAGAAGAAGCAGCCCCCCCCCACCATGCAACCCTGGTCATCAGAGAAGCCTCAGTGTAGCTGCAGAGGTCTGGAGAATGCCTTGTTACCTCCCTGGGAACCTGGGTTCAGAGAAACCCTGGTGCCTGGCTCATTCCCTTACACTGTGGAGGGGTAGAGGACATGAGAAGTGCTTGGGATCCCACAAATGGCTTGTTGGGATGATCCTTGGAAAAAGCCAAGGTGAAGGAGTAAAAGGCAATCTCAGACCTCAGGCTCACAAAGAACAAAACTGGGAGATATAGACATGGATAAAAATGGAAGTTACACACCTGAAATCTCTGAAAGGATAGCAACTGAAGCAAAGAAACAACTTCATGAGGCTGTAAAAGTAATTGGATCAGAAATAATGTCTCAGGTAAGAGAAGAAATCACAAATATAATGAAAGAATTGCTGAGCATATCTAAAGAAGACATAGGTTAAAAAAAGAGAGCATAGGAAAATGATGGAAACCTTGAATGAACAATATAGGAAGGAATATCAATACGTGAAAGAGATTCAGAAATATCCAGGAAATTAAAAAGTAGTTTGAAAGCTGGAAAAGCCATTTGAAAGAGACTTAAGATAGACTTTTGGACCTCAAAGACAGGATCACAGCTAGCAATTGTGGAAGGAAAGATCTCTTAAAAATAAGAAGGAACCAGGACATAGTAATTCAATGGCTACAAGATGATGAAAAGAAAAATAATTTAAGAATGATAGGTATCAGTGAGAAAGTAGGGGTCAGCATGAATGAAATAAAAAGGCTATTTAGAGAAGTAATAGTAGAAAATTTCTCAAACATGGGAAAAGGATCTGGCATACAGGTAAGCAAGGCACACTGCACTTCAACAAGCCATAACTAAAATAAATCTGCACACAGACATATAATAATCAAGATCCCAGAAACTTAGCACAAGAACAGAATATTAAAAGCTATTACAGAAAAGAAACAGATCATCTCTAAAGGAAAACCCATCAGAATTACAGCAGACTTCTCAACACAAGCTATCAAGTCAAGAAGAGTTTGGAGTGAAGTGTTTCAAATCCTGAAAGAAAACAATTTCCAACCCAGATTGATGTACCCTGCAAAACTATCTTTCAAAATTGATGGAAAAATAAGATACTTCCATGATAAAGAACAACTAAAGGTATTCATGACCACAAAACCAACACTACAGAGAGTGCTGAAGGATATTCTAGAGAGAGATCAACATGACCATGGTTCCAGGAACAGTGGCAGAAAAGGATCACCAAACAGGACAGGCAATTGACTGAAGGAGGTAAGTGGAGGGTCAACGGCCGGAGGATAGCAAGGCACAGATGAACAAATGCATGTCAGTTGTAACCATTAATGCAGATGGCCTCAGTTCAGCAATAAAAAGAAACACATGGAGAGTGGATCAAGAAACAAGACCCACCAATACACTGTATACAAGAAACACATTTAACTGAAAAGGAAATTCATAGAAACACATTTAACTGAAAATCAAAAGAAAGAAAACTATTGTTTCATGCAACAGGTGACCAGAACAAAGGAAGGGTAACTTGCCCATCAACAACAGAATGGATAAAAAAGATATGGTATTTTCATATAATGGAAAGCTACCCAGCTATAAAGTAGGATAATCTCAAGGTTCTTATAGGTAAATGGATGCAACTGGAGGTCATGTTCATGGGCAAAATGGTTTGAATTCATGTGCGTGAACTCTAGCATAAAAAACAAGGAGTTAGTGGGATCCAAAAAACACAATTGATATTATGATAATTATAGGGAAGGAAACACCTAGGAGGGTTAGTCTCTTATGGTCTTGTTGTCTTATTGTCTTCTCTTAAAGTATTGTTTTCACAATTTTGCTAGGTTTTCTTTTATTCTGTCTCATTTTGTTAGATTTTAATATGTCTGATGGCATGGGCAGCTATTTTGAAGATGATGGGATATATTATGTTAATTATGGTTGATTTCCTATTATCCTGTTTTGAAGCCCTATAATGTTTTCATTCTTTTGTTTTGATTGGTTTTATTTTGTTTAGTTTGATTTTATTATATGTGAAGGTGTGGACAGCTGTTTTGAAGAAAATGAGAGACATTAAGGTAACCACTGTTGATTTCCTGTTATCTTCTTTTGAAGTCCTGCAATGTTTTCATTCTTTTGTTTTGATTGGTTTTGTTCTGTTTTAGTTTTGTTTGATTTATTGTGTATGATGGTATGCACAGCTATTTTGAAGAATATAAAAGACATTATGGTAACCATTGTTGATTTCCTGTTATCTTGTTTTGAAGTTCTGTAATGTTTTCATTCTTTTGTTTTGATTGGTTTTGTTGCTTTGTTTGGTTTGACTTTATTTTCTTTAAAATAAAAAAAAAGTTTTTAAAGAGCCTTATGTGATTACTTAGTTTGTTTTATGAATTCTTACAGATTTGTGTGCTAATATGTTACTCATGTGTGAAAAATCCAGTGAGTGCTCAGACTATACTGAAGAAAATGAGTATGAAAGGAGACATGGAGCCCTATTTCTTCTAGTCCTGTTTCAGGGATGATATTGATGATGATATCCAAAATTTACTAAGCATTATCTTCTAGCAACTGTTTAAATTCCTTGCATGTGTGAGCACATTCAATCCACATAAAAACCTTGTGAGATATCTACTCATTGTTGGTATTTTGCAAATGAAGAAATTCAGATTATGACAATGTGAGCTACTTGCCAAGGTCACACAGGAACTAAGTGCAAAAGCCAATGTTCGCATATAGGTCAAACAATATTTAACAAACAGTAAAGTCTCTTAAAGGCTAAAACAATCTAATGAATGAGTATCCAGCATGTAAAAATCAGGATTCAAAAGGTATGGAAAAAGAACACTGAAGCCATTTTAGATTGAAATGGGTCAAGAAGACTTAGGATAGACATAGGAGAAAATACACTGTAGGGATATTTACTGTCTTCAAGTATTACACAGACTGTCAAATAAGAGAAGGATTAAATTATCTTGAATAGCCTCAACAAATAGAATTGGAAGCATTAAGCACATATTTTCACCAGAGACATAAAAAAGCTATTTGTACCTGTCAGAACTGTCTGAAAATAATTTCAAAAGGGCTTTTGTGAGCGTGCAAATTTCCTATATCTGGAAGTTTCTTCATGTCAGGTGGGTTGACATCTTTTGGCAAGAGTTTTGTGGCTAGGAATCAAATATCAGAAACCAGTTAAAACACACATATTTGACGAGCCTAAACATTCTGTATCTTCCCAGAACACTGTTCTTTGTAACTGCTGGGCCCAGAAAGCAATGTAATGGTGTGGGTATACTAAGGATGGAAAGGGAGTAAGTGAAGTAAGAAAATGGAAACTAAAAATGGAAATGGGCTGGGGAGATGATGTGTAGGAGAACAGTAAAGGATAAACCATATCTTCTGGATCTATGTCCTGTGAGGCTGACTGGACAGGGTAGCTGAGGCAGAGAGAGCTAAATCACCAGACAGTTTTCTTCTGACCTTTTGAAGGTGCATGCATTTAATGGTGGTGTGGGGTTGGCTTAACTTGGCTGTTATTTTTTTCCTCTGAGACAGCTTTTTCCTCTTTAGTTAGGAAGGCAGATATCTGGCTATGTTGTAGAGAGAATGCTATTAAAAGGAAATTGTGGTCTATAAGATGGAGACAATTTTTTTGATCATATTTCAAAGGATTTGAAGGGAAAGACAAGAAAATCAATAAATGAATGGATTCTTTTATACTTTAAAAAGACAATTTTTTCTAAAGTCTGTCTCTGGGTGATCCTGCTGCGAAATCCACCCATAACACCAAGAATTGATGGAAATTTACTCAGTAAAAGGATAAAAATAGTAAATAGAATATAGAAGAATGCAGTTTCATCCTCTTCTTTCTAGCATTTGACAAATGATAATACATTCACTGGGCACCATGCAATTTTCAGTTTATTTATTTGGCTAGCTAGTTATTTAGTTAGTTAGGGAAGATTGGCATTTGCTTTCAATTCTGAAGTACGAAGTCCTTTAGTTGAACGCAGCACTTAATAACATTTTACAGATTCTAAACATTTGTGACACAGGCACTTCTGTCTCATTGTTTTTTTGCCAACAAAACCACATAGAAAATGGTTTACATGCAATACCTTAGTGAACTGAAAAATCATAGTAACAATAAAGTCTTTGACAACTTGTTAAGGCAAGTTTCCAGGAGACCTTGAATTCATCGCAATCCTCCTGTCTCTTCTTCCCAAGTGTTGGAATTACAGGCATGCATCACCACTCCCAGGTCCATTTTGAATTCTTAATGATTTGTTCCAAAAAGTAAAACAACTTGAAAATAAAAATTTTAAAGAATTCAAGGGAATTTTCTCCCAAACTCCTCTCTTCAGTCAAAAGAAAATGAAGACTCTGCTTCTTGTAATTACTCAATGAGTTAGAAATTTTGTCCCTGTTTATCTAAATCTTTTGACTCTTGCTGATAGTAATAAACCCTGTTCTATTTGTATCTTTCTCTCTGTCTCTCTTAATACCATATTATACACACACACACACGGAGTTGTGTGATCAGGGAGACAGCTTGTGCCCTTTAGTCAGCTCCCTTACTTTCTTGTGGATCCCAGGACATCATGACAATTCCTCAGACTGTCACCACATCCGTGTTTCTCCTGCTTCTATACATTCTTTAACTATGGCAACCACTGATCGATTCTCCATTTCTATAAATTTTGACACTCCAAAACGTGATATGGATGCAATCATATAGTCTTAGTCTGCTCATGCTGTCATAATGAAAAAACAGTCAGTGGTTTAGTTAATAAGCATCACTTTGTAGGTCTGGAGACTGAGAAGTGTAAGATCTTTTCCTGACTTGCACACCTCCACCTTCTTACTGTGTCCTTCCATACTGAGACAGTGAATGGGCAAGCTCTCTGGTGTCTCTTCTAATAAGGGCATTAATTTCACAGTGAGGGCTCAATACTTACCATGAAATCTCATCCTAATTACAAAGGTCTCTTTCAAAACATTATATATTAAAAGTTAGGTCTTCAACCTGTGAGTCTTGGCAGGACACAAGCATTCACTCTACAACATATAGTATGCAATTTTTTAAGACTCCTTTTTTTCCTACTTAACATAATTCTCTAATTTTCCAAGTTACTGTATGCTACCACAGTTCATTATTTTTTCAAAGACATCTGGGCTGATTTCAGGTTTTGTCTACTATAAACATTTATGTACTCTGTGTGTGTGTGCGTCTGTGTCTGTGTGTGGAGATGTGTGTGTAAGTCTTCTTTAGTCTGAGATAAATATCCAGGAGTGCAATAGTTGGTTATATGACAGAGACATGCTTCATTTTTAAAGAACTATCAAAATATTTTGCAACATCTTTTGTTTATATCAGTGACTCCTCTAATTGAATTGACTTTTTTGGATTTGGGAAGTTATTCATATTTTGTATATCCTTTCCCTTTTTTTTCTTGGATGTGTAACTTGAAAATATTTTCTCCCATGCTGGAGGCTCACATTTTCAATCTTTTGAAAGGACACATTCCAAAGCAAAAATTTTCAATGTTACAATATCCAATTAATCAATTTTTCTTTTTATGTGTCATTTTTTTAGCATTAGTGCTTAGATTTTCTCCAATATTTTATTCTTAGAGTTTAATAGTTTCACATTTTATAATTAGATATGGGATTCAATTTTAACTGTTAATATAAAGTGAGTGTTACATTGGCGTTCCTTATTTGACTATGAATATACAATTACTTCAGTAACATTTATTGAAATTGTTTTACTTCTCTCTCTTTCTTTCTCTCTCTCTCTCTCTTTCTCTGACAAGGAACTTCAAATGAAGCACAGAGTCTAGTTTGCTTGTTTGTTATTGGTAAAATTCCTCACGTATCCTACATGCCATCGTGTCTTCTTACCTAGGCAAAATCACAGTACACAACACTGGTGACAGTTGTCTTACTTTTCTAATCATCTAAGCCTCCTTTGCTTTATTAGCTAAGATATCAATACCTTTCCCCTTTGAATCTGCACACATTTCTGTTGTCAATGAACCAGAATAATTTACACTGTTAGTTAAAGTAATTTTAGCTATTCCAAATCAATTTGCATGTGTTGGGTTGCCATTATCTATATTGTGTCACTGCCAAACAAACTTGAACTTAGAGATTGACCTGAAAAATGAACTCTGCCCTTGCTCCCATAACTTTTCTCAGGTTCAGATCCTTTCAGGGGCTGTAGTAATATTTAAAGAACAATCTCCTTCATCGTTGCCCATCTAGCCAATGGAGCTTCATGCTGGAGATCCTGCAGTTGAAAACTCAACCTTTAGTTCCTTCATTTTACACACAAAATCATTCACATTGGTTCAAGCTGAAACTGAGAGTACAAAATCAGACTTAGTGTAACAATCTGCTGGCTAATATTTTCACAGATACTTCTTTCTCTTCTCACTCAACTCAGTTCTCCTCTGAGTTAATTTAAGAAGTTGGTAGATTATCTTTTAAATTCTGCAAACACGAAGGTCTTCTGAACTTTTTTCCTAGATAATCATCCTTTGAATGCATCCTTATAAGGAATGTTAATATTGCTGTTATAAAGTTATAAAGTTGATTTATTCCTGACCAATACAATGTATCATGGTCCTATTCTCATCAAACCAAGAAAAAATTAATCTTTGGCACATACATGAATCAAAATCTGTTTAAAGTTTGAGAAGGAAGTATAATGTATAATGCTCTTTGTTTGAACTTCAAATCAATTTTCACAGTATGTTTGGGATTAGTGAATATTTGCATAATTTTTTTTTAATTTGACTTAAAGAAAAAGCCCTAACTTTAATGTAAAGAAATGTGGAGTTGGGAAACTGCCAAAACCCTTGCAGCTCTTGAGCTTCCCGGGGTGAGAACCATGGAGGGTGACGAGAAGGTGAAGAAATAAAGATGAGACACAGAAAGCTGGGATCAGGTAGAGCCCTCTCTCTGGCTGGGATGAAAGGAACTGCTCAACCACTGCCACACATTTATTTAATACACTGGGTGGGGGTGTGTGGGTGAGTGGGCTGATGTCAGTTTCAATCCCTCTGCCTAGCAACTTGCTTACCTGGCTCACCTGGGCATCTTGTCTTCTTGGAGCTGGAACAGCTTGTTTATGTGTCTTGCCTTGGCCTCTCAGTATTCTCAGGCTGGCCTAGCTTTAGCCCCGCAAGTGCGATTGATTTCCAGCTTTAGCTGCTCCCCACAGGAAAGTTCAGTGATTCTCTTAGACGGTATCAAAACTTTTGATCCAATTAATCACAAATGTTTCAGAGCATCTTGAGAAATGTCAACTATACTGAAAGAAATGTTACTCCAGTTGAAAGTTTCATGAGATTCCTAGACGTAATTTCTCTTAGATTTCATTTCAAACAATTTTAATTTGCAGAATGGTTAAATAAAAAAATGAAATATGAACTCACACAATATGCAATTTCTGGTTCCTATGATCTATTTTCACCTGCAATGCCACTTCCCTGTTTTGTGAGTTACTATGATTCCCCTTTCTCAATCACAGAAATAAGTATCTTTGTAGAAACTCAATAATCTTGTGATTAAAAGGAGTAACACATCATCCTAAAGATAGAAAAGTTACAAGGAGGAAAATGCTACATTTCTTATGGCAGACATCTGAGTTGGCATTTAGAGGGAAAATATCTTTCACTTTTTAGAATGGCAAGTTAATGTCTTAATAGCATTACTATCTTGCCAAGTTGCTCCTTTTTCAAAGTCACATCTTCAAAAAAGATCTCAAGAGAGGGTAAAGCAAAACCATTTTGGGTGTAAAATACATTGATTTTGTAGTCTGAATTTCTGGTTGTTATCTGTATAATTACTAGTTTGACTTAACATCAGTATACAGGAAGTTCTTTAAAACAGTTTTTATGTTAAATTGTGACAGCTGCTTTGATTTTGACAGACATCCACTGAAGTGTTTCCGATGCAATGTGACAGTCCCAGCCATGATGTTAATTGCATCTTTTGTTGGAAAATGCCACATGTAACATTTCAAACCCAATCCAAACACCAGAATGACTATTCTTTTATATCACTTTGCAATAGAAATCTAAAATATTAGCCTTCATTTTGTCCTTTTCAGTCTCATAATTGACTATTTCAACTGTGTGCACTGATTGCATTAGCAACCACAATCAGTTAACTAGACAGACCTATTAAATATGTTGGTTATCAATAACATATGACAGTGAGTTCGTTTAAGGAGAAGTTGCTAAAGGTATAAACTGGTGTTAATTTTACATGTAAAATTAATGTGAGTAACAAAGAAGTCAGTATCATTTCCTCTAGAAAGGTAAAAAACATTAAGTGTAACAACATGTTTGAAGATATTGATATGGATGTCATAAAAGAATATAATCAATCACTCCAACTGAAACTAAACTTTATTGGGTTCTCTGTTGTTCATTTATGACAGGAACATCTTTCTTAGCATAAGTTGCAATAGTCTTATGGCTAGTTTATCATCTTAAATTAATTCATGCATTTATTCATATATTGATTTAATAGGTGTTACAAAATCCATTTAGTGCCTGGTATAATGGTGAGATTTCATGGGATTTGTATTTTGTCAAAATATTGCTTTAAAATGATGCATAGTTCCCATCATGAACACACCTTGTTTTCTGGCATATGCTATCAGCTTTACTATTTGATACTTAAGAGCACTTTATTTGCAATCACAAAATCAAATTTTGGCTTTGAACAAATGATTTTTACTATAATTCCATTTATCAGTGTTTCAAGTTGTATTTCTTAAATGCTTATTGTTTGAAAGGTTTAAAAAATCATCTCTATATTTGCCACAATCCTAACCATAAATTAAAATATTATTTCCTGTTTTCTGGTTTGTTCTTGTCATGAATGGAGATAAAATTAAAAATGTGTTTGAAAAGTAATTTGATAATTTTGTCTGACTATTGGAATCACTGTCGCTGAACCTATCATTGCATTTTGGGATTGGTAGTGAGGTCAGTTGATATTTTATGGTAGCCATTTCCATATTGACCATGTCAATGCACTCACTAGATTTGTGTTTACATGGCTGCAGTTTTGAAAGCTTGACCACCAGCAACTAGTGCCATCTAAGTGTCAAAGTATTAGGCAAAATGTAAATATCCTTATCTTCAAACTAGTTACTCAGAGTAGAGGACAGACAAAAAAGGTTTTCTCTTACAAAGAAAAAACAAAAACTTTCTTTTCAATGAATTAAAAGAAACTAGTACTATAAATGAAACAAATTAGCATATATATTAAAATATTTTTTGGAACAATGGAATAGGTTATATGGGAAATTATTTGAACTTCTCCCTACTTCCTGTTTATCTGTATGCTATTTTGCCTTTTATTAAAAAAAGAAAAGAAAAAGTAATAAACAATTGCAAACCTCCAATCATAATTGATGATGCCCTTGGAGAAAGAGTCATTTTTAAATGATTAAGGGTATACTGATTATCTGGTGTTATTTTGATATTGATGAGACTAAGTGTTCTAAATTTTGAAGTTTGAAAGTAAAGGCAAACCCCAGGGTCTTTGATAAGGCTCACCATCCACATCAGGACACACATCTCATTGCTTATAATGACAGATGAGCAAAGGAGATCGTATTGTTAAAGTCTAAATGAGAGACCTTGAGAATACTACTTAGCTGCCTTCGCTTGTAAATTTCCTTTTTTAAATATGTTCACTGCAGAGCTCTACATGCATGACTATCTCATCGGGCAGTTTATATTACCCAGTGGGACTATCCAATGCCGACTGAGGGACAGTAATGGGTCTACTACTGGTTCAAACCAGTGGAACAGTGTCAAGTCAATTTTTTATTTCCTGTTCCTTCTCAGCCAAGGAGACTTACGAAGTCTTCTAGTGAGGTGACATAGAATCAAGGGGCAGTCAGTTGAAGATGTTTTAAGTGGAAAGTCTGAAGAAAAATCTGGATAGATCCTTTAGAATTTTTTTGATGGGAGAGAGGCAAGGTGTTACTATGTAGTCCAGTCTGGCCTTGAACTCACTATGGAGCCCAGGCTGGTCTTGAATTTCCAGTAATCTTCCTGTTTTAGCCCCCTGAATGCTGTCATTCTAGGCATGTGCCACCATATCCAGTGTTTTGTGCTGTTGTGTTGCTTATTTTTGCTTGCTTTGTTTACTGCCAGCAGTTACCAGCAATCCATGTATTTTAAGTAATTTGAGACTTACATTATGTGTGTAATGAACAATGATATTAAAAGCTTGTCTAGGTATGCCCTTATTTATTAATTAAGGTCGTATGAAACCATACTCATTTGTTTACAGATCCATGAATTATCAAAAAATAGTATGATAACATTTTAAACTTTATTTTTTAAAACTAATTGAACATGTCAGGATTATATCAATTATCAATATGTGCTAGATTTTGGAAGCTGAGTTATCAAATGAAAGTTTGTGTACTTATGGAAAAAATGTCAATTTTATGGTGAAATTAAATTAGAAATTTGTCAATGGAAAATTAAATTTGAATTTAATTCATGCAAACATATATTTAAAAATTGTCTCAGAAAGCAACATAATTTTTATGTCAACTTTGTTAGCTTTTGAAATGCTCTAGTTTACCTGTTCATTCATTTTCATAATTACAATACAGAAATTTTATAGGAAGCTGTTTTTATGCTCATTGAAATGTGTTTGTGGATGGTTTAGGGACAGAGGATTAAATCTGCATGAAATCATCACATTTCCCTAGATGTCACCATGAAATTGGTACTTTCTCCTGCAAATTTCCATGAAATTACAAAAATTATTGTGTTTTTGTCTGTGGATAACTTATTTGAAAATGTAAATGAGATTGAGTCACCCTTCTTGTAGCTCAGTTTCTGTTATAGATAATTATTTATGAATCTCTTAATTAATCAATAAAAGAAAATGTATATTTTTATATAAGAAAAAATTAGAAGAACATGGGTCTAATTAGTTGTCAAAAATCAATAATTAAAGGAACCTAATTTCTGATTAATTTTGGTGGGTAACACATTGTGGCATAGGCAAGCTGTCCATTTTAGTCATTTTCATAAATAACTGTAGTAGTTGGCACCAAAAATTAATGTAATAATATGTATTATCATCAAAACTGAGCCACATTAGTAAATTAAACATTGTGGAGGATACGTTTTTAAAAGAATATCTACAGAAATGGCCTTTCAAGTTTGACTTAAAATAGATTCTGTGATCATATTACATACATATACACATGCTATTTCTTCTTTTGAAATATATCTCCAATAATATTAGAGCTGGTGTGGGAGACTTTTAATGGTGATTTTCTGTCTTATATTGAAATTATACATTTCTGTATTTTTACTGCCAGGTTTGGACATGTGACTTGCAATTCCCCTCTTTACAAAATAATGATTTCTTGCTCCAGTGACACCAAGCTTTAGATGTATTTGCTGATGTCAATTGAATGCGAATGAAAGAACTCTGCCACTTCTAAGGATGTGCCTTAAAAGCTATCATGTAGCTCTGCCATGACGTGTTTTTCCTTCTGCCATGGAACTGGTAATTCTGTAGATAGGAACTGTTTGTTCCCTTTTGTTATGCTGCTCAAGTGCTGAAATAAGGCAGAAAAGCCTGAGTTGCAACCAATCCGTAAAGAACATGTGACACAAAGAAGTAACATTTTTTTAAAAAAAGTAAATCTACTGAGAATGTGTGTTTGGCTGCTAGTGCAACAACAATATTTACCCTAATTTCTCTCATACCGTGAACAAGTAAAATTTTAGGATTATCTCAATTTGTTGAATGGGATAAAGGTCATTTATTGGTGTATATTTTCATTTTGGGAAGCCAAAAATAAAAGGAAGAAATGTTACGATGCTATTTGTCCTACTTTTTATTATTCAACAGCTAGTCTTGACATGCAATACCACACCATAATCAAATTAACCTGGTCAAATGTAACATAGAAACAATGATTAAAATGTGCTTCTAGCCTTTTAAGTTTTTATAAAAATCTCGGTTTTGAATCTGGAGTAAGAAGATGTCCTCTTGTTACAATAGAATGTCTTTTCATAGAGTAAAGATTACACTGAATACTTGCTTCTGTCTTAAAAGCACCTAGATACTAAATGATTTATTTTGTATTTATTGAATGATTTTTTATTCTATATTTATTCAATAAACATCAATTTTTTGCCAACTATAATAATGTGTGATAATACTTACTGAGTGTTAACTCTATGCCAGAATTACTCCAAGCACATTTACTTCTACTTGCTCACTTTAACTCTAAAGTAGATACTGTTCTTATCTGTTTTACCATAAGTAACATAAGGTGTGGGTGGGTTTGGTAACCAGCAGACATTCCACAGCAGCCTGATTAGTCTAGCTCCAGATATCATATTTTGCTTAAACTCTTGCTAAGATATCAGTCACACTGATGAACTATATATTGGTCTTTTTTTTCTTTTAGGATTCAGTCATATAACAACAAATAAGATGTTATAGTGCTTCATATGTGCAATGGAACTGTAGTAAGGGATAATATAACCATTATAATTTCAGTTTTTCATAAATATTTTAAAGAAAGAAAGAGAAGTGAAAGAGATGATTGAGAAGGAACAGCATATATAAAAAGGGCAAGGTTAGATGATTCTTGGAAACTAATGAAAGAATTATTAGAATAAGTATATAGTGTAACCATGTTATATGGTGAAGACTATTAAATATAAATCTTTGCTGAGGTTAAAAAGGCTGTTTCAGTGAATTTGTGTATCAAATTTGCAGTGTATAAAATCCAGATCGAGCTGGGGATTTAGCTCAGTGGCCTAAGTGTCTGTCTGGCAGGTGTGAGGTTGTGGGTTCAATCCCTGGTACCAAATAAAATAATAAAATAAAATAAAATAAAATAAAAATCCTGATAGACACAGATAAGCAAATAATCCTATTATTTAAATTTAGAAGAATTGCTACACTGAATAAGGATTCTTTTGAAAAGAACAACCACTTTGAATTAAAAAAGAAGCATCAGGTCACCATTTTTCTTGATTATCTCTCCTAAATATACAAAAGAAATGACACTTCTGCAAATTTATCCAAAAAACATAATCAGACATGTTTTGTAGTCATGTGTGGAAATTCTTTTCTTATGTTAGATATGTAAATGTTTCTATGCAAAATAAAATCACGGGAAATTTTGCATTTCAGGTCTTCATAACTGTGTACTTTGAGAAATCTTTGTGATTCCTGAGGTTATGCGATCCAAGGCCACTACGAATGTGTCTGTACTGGTCTTTTGCTACTGGTACTGGGTGATCTACAAAGGGAGGTACAACGTCTCCTCTGATCTAACTATAACAACATCTACCCTGATCTTCTAACTGGAAAGAAATATAAGCTAGCTTTCCTGACTCTCTATGTCATATCTGATGAGCCTATTTCCATGTTTATGGTGTTGTTTATGTCTTAGTATAGTAGCATGTTAGAGTTGATTATCGCCTATTTTCTATATAATGAAAACTCACTGAAGACATAATTCTGCTGTTAGAATATTGAATCCCCATAATATATAAAGCACGTTCTTATCTAGAAGTACTATGATAAAAACATACAGATAGGGGAAAGGAGAAATGGAAGAAAGGAAAAGAGCATTTGTTTATCAAATACACATGTAACTGCATGTATGTATAAGTATGCAAGATAGATAACTATACTACTAATTCTCTGTTAGTTCATCAGAAAGAATAGTTTGTGTTGTCATTGTTTGATTGATCATTTTTTATGCCTAGATCTCATAACTTGAACAACTACTGCTAAGATAACAGTATGTAATATATTGACTAGTATTGATTTCTTACTTTTTTTTGAAATTATGTATTACTTCTACCTTTATTTCTGTTTTGCTTTTTAAAAAAATACAGTATTCATTGAAAATATTCATTGAAAATCTTGTGCAAGGGAATCTAAGTTTTATATTTATATGTATGGTATTATATATATGTGTATAAGCACATATGTGCACACATTCATATGTGTCTTGTCATAAATTCTGTCAGTCTCATGAGAAAATGTTTAAACGTAAATTTATTTTACCTCTACTGGTGCAATTTCTTCTTAGATACTTATCCTGCATTAACAAATTATTTAACTAAAAATTAGTAAAATATCTAACAAATCACTTGTTACAAACTTTTGCCATAGATTATATGTAATTGCAATACTTCAGCTATAGTCTTGATGTGAAAAATGAATGAAAACCGGAATGAATAATAACCCACTGACTGCTGAGAGAGAAGTATATCAGTGTATCATTTGTTAAATTCCCTATTCTTGACTTGTCAGCATTTTCTATAACTGACTGGGATAGGGTTATTCTTCTTTTTGTCTAAAACTAAAGAATTTGACACCATGGGTAGTTAAGTGCTCTTTAAATTTTCAACATTTATGAATAATCTGATGGAATAATGGAATCTGATATTTTATCTATAAAATAATAATATCAAAACAAAGTTTTCAAGTGATTATCTTTTTTTGAAAACTTAAAATCTTCGTATTATAACTAAATGTACTTATTTTAATTTAAAAAGGACATTAATTCAGATTTTTACTTTTCTGATAGCTACTAGTGCTTGTTCTGCCCCTCTCCAATACTCTCCTCCTAACTTGGGATTCAAGTATAGAATAAAATTTATTTCAGTTAGGGAAAGAGCCAAATGTTTAAATGAAATGGTATTTCATAAAAATATTACTTTGGGACAGACCAAGTTTTTCTGTGTTTAAGCACCCCATATTGTCGCATTATTAAAACTTAAGATTTTAAAATATATACTTTTCCCCACTTCCAATTTATTTGAAAGTGGTGTGATTTGAGATTTGCAAATTAATCATCATTATTTTGAAATGGAAAATTCCATCACACTACAATTTGGATTCTAATAAGTCGCCAATAAATGATCTCTTGCAGAATTGGCTGATTATAGAGATGCAGTAGAAAATATATAAGATGTGCCTGGAAAATCATATAATACCAGAGAGTAAAGAAGAGTTTCCTAATATAAAACAAAAACAGAAACCAAAACATAGCAATCAAGCAAAATGTATAGCCTGATGCGGCATGCCTAAAGGATGTAGGAATAAATTGAATGATCTTGCAGTGGCCAAAGCTAGAATAATCTGAGTAATCAAATAAGTACTATTATTTTCTGATCACCCAGAATACCTATTAGTCCATATTGACATAAATAAATGATTTATTGGATAAGTAAATATGGGACAATAGATAAATCTTCAAATTAGGATGTATCCAAACGATTTAATTTGAATGTTCTCCAGGAGGTAAAGCTTAATCCCTCTCTTCAGTGTCGACTGAGCATAGTGACTTCCTCCCACAGAATACAGTATGGAAAGGAGGGACTTTGCAGCGGAAAACACTGATAAATGCTGTCTCAGGTCAGTGATATGAATAACACCGTCAGTACTAAGTACAAACTCTTCAATGATATAATAAAAATGCAACTTTACTTCTGTAGCATCTTCTCTTAACACAGATTACTACAGTGCAATCATGAGAAGAAATATCAGACAAACATGTTCTACCAAATACCTAACCAATGTTCTTTAAAAGTTTCAAGGTTGTCAAATAAAGAAGTCTGTGAAATACTAACTCAGAGAAGAGAATCCTGAGACAAGAAAGTTAAGTGTGATACAGTGACATGAATGGTACCCTCGAATAAGAATATATCACTATGGAATATTTCAGAAAATCTGAGTATAATATGAGGATTCACAAATAGTTAACATATGAATTTTGGTTCACTAATTATAACACAATATAGCATGTTAATATTAAATGCTAATAGTAAGATGAATTGGATATAGGGAATTTATGAACCCTGTGAACCATTTTTATAATAATTTTGAAAGTCTAAAATTATTCTAGAATAACAAGTTTATTAAAAAAATGATTTGTTATTCAGGATAGATGTTCCACCAGAAAATCCGGAAAAACTGAGTTGTATTAATTTGTGCCACAGATGATAAAATTAATATTCACACTCAAATGAATAATTTTTCCTTTCCATAGACTGCATTTATGTCTTGATAACCTAACTTAGATGTGAGGGACATTTTACATCAACAGAAATTGCCTGTGACTTAATTAAACTTGGAATCAGTTGATCTTTCTTTTTAGCTAGACTAAATATGTCCCTGGAGATATCACTTGTTGTATCATAAAGGAAGTGATAATCTTTAATTACAGGGACAAAAGAAATTGTACTCCCATCTGAAGCAATTCTACTTAGATATATAGAATGCACATTGCAAGGGGTGCACGTTATTTTTTTCATATTAAAAAATCATGAATTATTGATAACTTATGATCTCTTAATATATTACATTCCAGGAAGGTAAGCTTTAACCATTTCAGTCTTTGAAAAATATATGAACAAAAAAATTCATGTTGCTATAAAGCAAATTGTGGTTTTGTCTTGTGCTTATTGCTTGCACAACAGAGGTAGGAGGCATTGAATCATGATCTCAGAATAAAGATGACTATTCAGAGAATTTGGAATTGTATAGCTCCAAAACCAATCTTTATACCTTTTGATTTGTAAATTATTTCCCACCACATTTTAACCTTTCCTGTTGATATTTTTATTTTCCCAATGAAAGATTCAGATTCATTTCATTACTGAGCCCTAAATCTCAAGCCTTTTATCTTTGTCTTGCAGAACATCTCTTCCAACCAAGAGCAATTTACCAGGGTCTGGTTAATACAGACAGTGACCTTCATTCACTCCTTTAAGCTAACAGGGAAAATTTCTTCTGTTTTCTTCTTGATTTGATCTAGGACCTCCCAAGGATACCAGTTTTCCTGCAAATCACTTCAGTGGTCACCATATATTCAACCTTGAGCCAGAAGTGAAGTGACTCATACTTTTTTTTTTCTAAAATTAAAAGTATTTTAAAAAATCATAAGGGACAAATGTCAATACATATTAATACTGATACACTTTCTAAATGTATAAATTTCCACCCTGATTTTACCACCCTTCCTTTCCTTTAATTCAAATATACATTGAGAATTTTCTATGTGTAAGTACTTGACTGGTCCTGCTTTAGTTGCCACATGTTTTCTTGCTTTGATAAATATTATTTTTGTATTGGTTATCTTTTCCTACAGAACTTATACCAAAACTTACAGGTTTTACACAGTACACATTCATTATCTCATAAAGTCTATGCATTAGGAATTTGGGCATGGTTTACCTTGGCCCTCTGCGTCAGAATCTCTCACAAAGGTAAAATATTGACGAGGTCTGTAATCTCATCCCAAGGCTTGACTGGAAAAGAATCAGCTTCTCAGAGTCTAAGCTTGTTAGCAAGATCTTACTTCTCAATTTGGTCAATTTAAAATAGGGGCTGATGATTCTAAATAAGGAATGTGGATGTGTGTGTGTGTGCGGCAATTCAAAATGGCTCAGGAGAGGAAAAGCCACATTGTATTAACTCAGAGAGAATAATTTAAAAACATAGGTAATTTTTCGGACAATTGAAGGCAGATGTCCGGTGTTCTGTGTGAATGATTTGGGGATGACAATGTGCAATGTAAGTACCATTGTTACCCTGACTGATGTATTTTAAAATTTTGTTACAAGTTTTTTTTCTTCTTTTCTTTCTTTTTATCTATGAATATAATGGATTTCAAAAAAATAGATAATTAGAAGGGAAGGATATACATCCAGATGATGAAATTAATCTGAAATAGGAGACTTTTAGATCAAATAAAACATAGACATGGGATTTTATAAAATGGCAACATGACCCACAGAGTTGCCTGTGGGAAAGCTGCCCGCCTGTGGAGCAGAAACTGCCATTAGGGGAAGTTTTCAAAAAACTGATGAACTGCAACAGTGTGGCAAACTCAAGCCACACAGGATCCTTTTAGGATATAAGGCCTCTCACCTCTTTTGCCTTCTTCCAAACAGATGACATTGCAGCCCGGCAGAGAATTTCACCGGCACACATAGGGGACAGCAACCAGAAAGCTGCTCCCTCCCTGATGGGCCACAAGGTTTATTGTTTTGCTTTGTCTTATTTTGTCATGCGTCATAGTGGCTAACCAAAACACCTAGTGACAACAAAGTTAGGGATCGCAGTGGCAGTGGTGAAAGCAGTGAGTGAAAAAGGACCATCCCTCCTGCCCTGCTCCCAGCAGTACAGTAGAGCAGAGAAGGTTGTTCACGTTTTGGGAGATGCCGAGTGTACACAGAAGTGGGAAAAACCTTGCGCTGTCTGAGGGCACAACAGCAACGTGGGGTGTGACACAGGGGCACATAAGGTAAGGGGCTGCCAAAGGCTATACAGAAAGTTTTTGGCTAAAAACTGACTCCTGTGTGCACATCCAAAGACCAAGATCAGCTCCAATTCCAGCACTAACCCTACTGCAGACTTAGTGTGTGTTACCCAGCACAGATATGGGCCCTGACTTGGATACTACCACTGAACTGAAGGCACCAGAAGAATTTTATTGTTCTACTTCTTTCTGTTTTTTTTGTTTGTTTGTTTAGTTTTTACTTTTATTATTATTTGTTTTTCTTCATTTGGCTTTTTTCTTTCTTTCTTCAACTTTATGGATTTTTCAATATTTTTCATGAGAGCGAAAGTTGTCTCAGTCTTTCTGGCTTGCTTCAGTATTTTTTGGCGTTCTCCTTCCTTCACTCTCCCTTGTCCTCTTCTGCAGTTTTGCAAAACCCGAGTGATCATTTTTATCCCTCATCCTTGTTTCTACTACATTTCTCTTCACTTATCTCTCTATTTTTCCCTTATCTTGCTTAAATCTAACCCCCACCCTGAGGGTAAGCTCAATCTAATTCTACTAAGGGGAAACTCACAACATACAACTTCCTGGCTTTTGTTGGATTTTGTTAAATAACTGTAGATCTTGCTTCTAAGGTTAAAGGTAGGTAACTGATAATTACAGCAGCTTTTCAATTGCTAGGCTGTGCATGAGTGATTGTTATTGCTAACTGTACTACTTTAGCCAGGGTGTCATACCTATTGTAATCAGTTATTCTCTCTTGAATGACAACACTGTGATTGTCTGGGGTCATAATCATCATCATAGTCCAGTATGGAAAGACTGTGTCCTGAGCTAAGTAGCAACTCCCCATTCCTAATAAATTGGGAAGATAAGATCTTGGACAGGAACAAAGGCCAAAAGCTAGCTACACCTAGAGGACATTCTGAGGAACAAACATTGCCTGGGGAAGCCTTGATACTAATGATAAAGCTAACTACCATAAGCAATTTATATATGTCAACACAAGAAACAAATTTTAAAAAATAGAAAAAGAAAATATGCAAAAGCACCAGACCTCCAGCCAACCCAACACAAGTCTAAGGGCAATGAAGTGGAGGAAATCAAAAGCTGCCCACTTGAATTTTCTAAAATGGTAGCAATAAAAAAAAAAAAGATGAATGAGACTACAGAGAAAATCAGATCAGAAAAGAAAATGATAAAAATGAAGGACTTGCACGATGAAGTTAGATTAGACCAGGTAAAACAACAGAGGCACTTAGGAAAATGATGAAAACTTGAATGCCCAACATAGGAAAGAAACGGAATCCATGAAATAGATTCAAACAAATATCCAGGAGATTAAAGATTTAATTGAAAGTATATACATCTAAAGCAACCCATGTGAGGAAAGAATATCAAATCTAGATGATAGGAATATTATCAGAGATAATGAAAGAAAGATTTCTTAAAAATAACAAGGGAGGGGGAGAGGGGAAAAATAGTAAGGGAGCATGAAAAATATGCTGCAAGAGGATGGAAATAAGGGCACTATAAGATTGATCAGAGGAAAAAAATGTGCAAACAATATATGTTCACAGAAGTAATGGCAGAACATTTTCCAAGTATGGGAATAGAATTTGACATACAGATAACTGAAGCTTATTGGACTCCAATTAGTCATAACCAAAATAAATCCACACCAAGGCATATAAAATCAAGATTCCAGTAAATCGCCACAAGAACAGAACATTAAAAACTGAGAGAGTAGGGTGTGGTGGCACATGCCTGTCTCAGGGCTCAGGAGGCTGAGGCAGGAGGATAGGTACAAGTTCGAGGTCAGCCTGGGCTACAAAGTAAATTAAAGGCCAGTCTGAACTGCATAGTGAAACCCTTTCACAAAAAGATATATAAACAAACAAACAAACAAACAAACGCTGTTAGAGAAAAGAAACAAATCACCTATAAAGGAAAGCCCATCAGAATCACAGCAGACTTCTCAACCCAAACCCTAATGTCAAATAGACATTGGGGCAAAGGATTTAAAGTCCTGAAAGAAAACAAACTCCAATCCTGATAGATGTACCCTGCAAAATTATCTTTCAAAATCAATGGAGAAATAAGATACTTGCATGACAAACAAGAAGGAAAAAAACTGATGGAGAGTGAACCAGTGCAACAAAATGTTCGGAAGCACTGTTTTGAAAGAGATAACAAAGACATCAGTTTCAAGAACATCAATAGAAAGAAACTACAAGGCAAGGTATGTAATTAAACAGAGGAAAAAGACAGGAAACAAACCATGGGAAAGTAAAATGACAGGATAACCCAATATATGTCAGTTATAACCATCAATATAAATGGTCTCAATCCACCAAAACGAAACAAAACAAAGCAAAACAAAACAGACTGGCAGAATGGATTAAGAAACAAGACCCAACATCCAACAATATGCTGCATGCAAAAAACACATTTCATTCAAAATGAACTACATAAATTGAAAGTCAAAGAATGTAAGACAATACTTTATGCAACAGAAACCCAGAAAAAAGCAAGGTAGCTATTCTATTTGAAGATAAAGTGTACTTCAAGAAAAGACTGATCAAAAGAGATAAAGAAGGTCACTACATACTAGTTAAGGAAACACTTCAAGAAGACATAACAATAATAAAATATATGCACCAAAAATATTAAGGGACATGAAAAATAAACTTTAACACGATTATAATTGGGAACCACTACACACCACTGTCCAAATAGACAGATCAATTACACATCCAAAAAAAAAAAAAAAAACCAGTATAGTAATATCAGAAGTGAATTAAACCTGTGACCAAATGTGCTTAGTAGGTGTCTGGAGAGTATTTTACACTACAACACCAGAATACACATTCTTATCAGTTGTACATAGGACATTCTCCAAAACAGACCGCATACTAGCTCATAAAACATGCTTAAGTAAATTCAAAGGATTGAAATTTCTCATGCATGTTTTCAGACCACAATGAAATAAAATTGAAAATCAATGGCAAAAGAAACCAGAAAAATTACATAATCACATGAAAATTAAATAACACCTTCTTGAACAACCAATGGGTCACAGATGAAATTGCATAAGAAATAGGACAATTTTTACAATTAAGTGATAATGCCAATACAAAATACTAGAACTTATGGGACATAATGAAAGCAGTCCTATGAGGGAAATTTATGCCAGTGAACTCTCAAATCAGGAAAACAGAGCCAGCTCAAATTAATAAGTTACTGTTGAACCTCAAACTTCTAGAAAAAGAAGAACAAGCCAAGCCCAAAGCTTGTATGAGGGAGGAAATTATCAGAGCAGAGATTGATGCAATTGAGATTAAGAAAACAATACAAAGAATCAATGAATTGAAGAATTGGTTCTTTAAAAGACTAAATAAACACTTACCAACTATATCAAATAAAAGATAAAGAAAGCATTCAAATCCATGCAGTTAGGGATGAAAAGTGTGAAATCACAAAGATTCCTGTAGAAATCTAGAATATCATCAATACCTTCTTCAAGAATCTTTATTCTAATAAGAGAAAAAGCAGAGAAGAAATGGACAGAGTCTTAGATATAAATGAATTACCAAAGTGAATCAAGAAGATATAAAAATTGTAAATAATTGAATATCTGTCAGTGAAATTGAAAATGTAATTAAAAATCTACCAGCAAACAAAAACCCCAGCACTGATGTATTCATTGCTGAGTTCTAAAACTCTTTAATGAAATTAAAAGGGAAGCAATACTCCCAAACTTGTTCCTGGAAGCAAGCATTACTCTGATACCAAAACCAGAGAAGGATCCAACCAAAAAAGGAACTACAGGCCAATCTCCCTAATAAACATGGCTACAAGTATCCTCAATTAGATACTGGCAAATAGAATGCAGCAAATCACCAAGAAGATTGTAAAACATGACCAGGTAGGATTCATCCCAGGTATACAGTGATGGTTCACCAATGCAAATCAATAACTGTAATAGATTATATCAACATAGCCAAACAAAAAACTCCAAATGATCATCTCAATAGCTGCTGAAAAAGCACTAGACAATGTCCAACACTCATTCATGATAAAAGCCCTACAGAAATTGGAATAGGTGTTCTTGATCTCACCCTGATAAAAATCATCCATGATAAACCCATAGCTGCCATCATAGTAAATATTCAAACATTGAAAGGTTTTACTCTAAAATCAGAAACAAAAGAAGGATGTCCACTATCACCATTCCTATTCATATAGTTCATGTAGTTCTATTCATATAGCCAAAGCAATTAGACAAACAGAAGAAATAAAAGGAACAAAGTTAGTAAAGGAAGAAGTTAAATTATCATTATTTGCAAATGATAAAATACTCTACATGCAAGATATCCAAAACTCCTCGGAAAGACTTTTAGATTTAATAACCAAATCCAGTCAGGTAGCTGGATACAAGGTCAATACTTAAAAATCAATAGCAAAAATAACAAACTCACTGAAAGAGAAATTAGAAAACTACACCTTTCAGAATAGCATAAAAAAATGAAACACTTAAAAATCAGTCTAAGAAGGGAAGTAAAAGATCTTTTCAATGAAAACGACACTATTCTGAAAAGGATCTGGAAGAAGATATCAGAAAATGGAAAGATCCACCTTGGTCTTGGGTAGGAAGAACCAACATAGTGAAAATGGTCATACTCCCAAACTGATATACAGTTTTAATGCAATCTCAATAAAAATACGATTAACATACCTCACAGAACTAGAGAATTCCTAAAATTCATTTGGATGCAAAAGAGACCTAGAATAGCAAAAACAATTCTGGGCAACAAAGTCAAGGCAGGGCTCATCATAATCCCTACTTGAAATTATACTACAGAGCTTCCAGACAGCATGGTGCTGCCAAAAAACAAACAAACAAAAAAGAAAAGAAAACAAAGCAAAGCAAAACAAAGCAAGACAAAAAAATGGAGGATCAGTGAATCAGAATCCAAAGTGCATACATAACTTCAAACACACTCGATCACTTTATCTTTGACAAAGAGCTCAAACAGCTTCACAAGAAGAAAGTCTCTTTAATAAATAGTGCTGGAAAAACTGGCTTTCTATATGCCAAAGATTAAAACTAACCCATGTCTCTTACAATGAACTATACTAAAATCAAAGTGAATCAAAGATCCAAATATTAAAACAGAAACATTACATCTGCTGGAAGAGAAAATAGGTAAGAACTCTTGAAGACAGCAGCTGCCTAAGACTTCATGCACAAAACACTGGTTGCACGGGAAATATTACAAAAATCTATAACTGGGCTTTCATTAGAAAACTTTTTGCACAGTAGAAGAAATCACCAGCAAAGTTAAGAACCAGTCCACAGGGTTGGAAAACTTCTGTCAACTGTCCCTTAGACAAAGGACTAATTTATAGAATGTAAAAAAAATTGAAAAAAATAAGCCTCTCCAAATTTATTTATTTTATTTTTTT
>RJWM01003213.1:0-77979 GCA_004363535.1 Dasyprocta punctata | reverse complement strand
GAAAAAAAGAGAAAAATAATAATGATCAGAGTAAAACAAAATGGTGAGAACCACATTGGGCCTCGAAGATCAGACAGAAGAGACTCCCCCGTGTCTGCAACATTGCCTACTGTTATCATACAAAGGGACATTCAGGGCGCCGTTCAGAGGCCTGCAAAATCTATGAAAAAACACTAGTGTCTAGTTGCTTTATGTACCTTAGTTGCCATCAATTTAGCCAGACCTCAGAGCCAGCAGCTTGCTTACGGGGGGTGGGGGGGGATGTCCTTGATTCTGAGCCCACGCGCCGGTGCCTCGCGGTCCCAGCAAGTTGCGGTCCGGTTGGACCGGTTCTGGTTCTCCTCCGGGGCGGCGGAGCCCCCATCCCCGGAAGGTGGATCAGATCTCCCTTGATGCAAGCTGGCGCCGCGTGGTGCCGGTGTGTTGTGGTCCAGTTGGACCGGTTCTGGTTCTCCTCCGGGGTGGCGGAGCCCCAATCCCCGGAGGGCGGATCAGATCTCCCTTGATGCAAGCTGGCGCCGTGTGGCGCCGGCGCCTTACGGTCCGGTTGGACCGGTTCTGGTTCTCCTCCGGGGCGGCGGAGCCCCTATCCCCAGAAGGCGGATCAGATCTCCCTTGATGCAAGCTGGCACCGCGTGGCGCCGGCGCACCTCTCCAAATTTAAAGATCCAATCCATAACTGGACATCTGATATGAACACACAAGTCTCAGAAAAAAGAGTAGAAAGAAGATGGTTTTTTATATACAGTGGAGTGCTGTTCAGTCATAAAGAAGGATAAACTCCAGCTATTTCTAAGTAAATGGATTCACCTTGAGTCTATACTCTTAGGTGAAATAAATAATACACACAAGTGTAAATATCCCCTTGTCTCTAGTGTGAGAAACAGTAAAGCCCAGAGATATAGCAAATATTGTGAAATAGGAAGCTGTTTTACAAATGGGAGGGAGAATCAGGGAGGGGAAGGATGAAAGGAAAGGAAAGGAAAGGAAAGAAAAGGAAAGGAAGGGAAGGGAAAAATTAAGAAGAGAAAGAAGGGAAAAAAGAACATAAAGCTTTTATAAATTAGGAGAGGAAGAGGGGTTGAAGGGAGGTAAGGGGAATAGAAAAAAGAGAGGAAGTAAGATATATCAGGCACAGCTACAAATTGCCTAAAATGAATGTGACTATTGTGTATATCTAAATTGTACCAATAAACTTGATGTAAAAGGAAAGGCTTTTTGTTTGTTTTTTAAGGACACAAGGAAATTACTTCAAAATAAAAGGCACCAAACCAAGTGAAAAAAAAAATAAATGAGGTTGAGAATTAGGGCTGGGACAAATAGGAAGACCTACCAGGAGAAATTTGTCAGAAGTTATAGAAACACAAGGCTAACAGGTTCAGTAAACAGGTGTTTAGTAAACAGAGAAGACATGAGCAGAATATTAGACGCAAAATTACTCCAGGCTTATGGCTCCTAAGTCCTGTATAAGGGATCAGCCATTTTTTTTTTTTTTTTTTTCCCGGCACCAGGGATTGAACTCACAACCTCGCGCTTGCCAGGGCAGGTGCTTAAGGCACTGAGCCAAACTCCCGGCCCTGATTTTTTTGAGGCAGGGTCGCAATATGTAGCCCAGGTCGGTTTTGTGCTCGCGTTGTAGCCCAAGCCGGCCTCGAACTCACAACGCTCCGCCTACCTCAGCCTCCCGAGTGCTGGGATTAAAGGTGTGCGCCACCACGCCCGGCTCAGGGATCAGTCATTATTACTAATCCTTCAGTTGAATCTGACACTACTCACAAGACACATCATAAAATGCTGTTCTCAATCCTGATTTACATACTAAGCACCACCAATCAAAAGACGCAAGATCCGATCCTTTATTTTCATTGGCTAAGGTGACAAATAAGTGTTTGAAAGGACAATTGTATCTGGCATGAGGCCCAGTGAACTTTTGATAGGAGAATGATCTCAATGCTATATTTAAATGAGGTGGGAAAAAATCCAGGTATTTTGGATACTAAAGATATTTTTCCTTAATCTTTAGGGCCCTATGAGTCTTCTTCATGACTCCACTTTTTCTCTGTAGAATGTACTTTCTTCTTCCCCCACCTTCAATCAGTCTACACCCTTTCTTCCATCTTTGTGTGTCTTGTCCAATTCTTAGTTCTTGCCACTGAGGACCTGGAAGGGACACCTCCCTCTCCCAGGCTCCCATCTGATAGCACAAGTCACACATTCTTTAGGATATTTCATTTGGATATATGTGAATAGCCTTGTGGAATTTATAAGTATTTACATGCAATATTTAGCAGGACCTTTAGGAAATAATTGAATTCAATGAAGTGGGCCTCTTATTCATAATTCATTATTAGCTTATACACAAAAGATACTGTTGAAGAAGAGAGAATACAAAGGTGTAGAGCATGAAAATCCAAATTGCATATCTAGATTTTTCATAAGGATACTGAATTGTGTATCTGTCAGTAAAATGACAAATGTTATATGCTTTCCTCGATTTATGATATTGAAATGCAGATCCATAGTTGCCTGATGTTGGAGACCATTACGAAGTGGCTCTGAGCAGGATTTAAAATTAACTAATTGGCTTTCTATGTTTATCCGTAAGCCTGTCTTAGGCCTAGGCCCCTTGGCTGGCAACGGGAGCTGATTCATAGTAAGTGAACCTCTATGAGTCACTGGTCCTAGCTGAGGCCTGTAGTATCCTGTGAGGCCAGAGATACCTCAAAGGGCAAGGTAAGGCCACAGCTGAAGATGCTTGGCTCAAACCCAGTTAAGTAGATAGAGACTGCAGCTGCAGACATCGCACACCTGCAGGCATCTCACTCTCACCATAAATGTCATCATGGAGATAAGATGGTTCTCCTAAAATTGGCACAATTTAATACTTGGAGAAGTCCTTGAAGTGACTCCCAAGGTCCTGCTCATTTCCCTGCTTTCCTCAGTGTCCCCTCTCTTTGTTTATTATGGAAATAAATACGGGCTGCACAGAGAAGCTCTTTATCTTAGCCCTCGTCATAACCTCAGAGTCAAGAACTTTGCAGAGGGTTTTGATCCTCCTGGAGCCCTAAAATCATACCACTTGTCTCATGTATTTAAGCCTTTGCTGTACGCTCATTTGGGAGATAGTGGATCTAGGCCAGGTCCCCGATAACCTGTGTGATGTTAGACTATTCACCAAAAGAGTAGAGATTTAATACCAACCATATTCTCACTTGAACATGGATTCATACTTTATGTGTAACATTAGGTGATAAAAGAAAAAAATTTACCATCTTCTTTAATTGCCACAATGACAAATTACTATGACATTAATGGTGTATTTCAAATCTGATCTTTGACTAATTCCATTCAAATTAATTTTTGAACTATCATCTGTAATTCTTTTTCAATAAAATGAGAGTGATGTGTTTGCTTTTATTAATTAAGATGGGGCATGGGAAGTGTAAGTTTCCCTATCACAGTAAAACATGCATGTCATGAGCAATGGCCATTGTCTATTGTATCAGCCACAGCAGTGAAGGTGCTCCAACCAGAATTGGAACTCTTTGAACTAAATTATGATGATAAAGTGTCATGGCTCCTGGGAGCAATGGGTAATGATAATGAGGCCAGGCTTTCAGCTCATCAGTGGTAGCTGCCTGATTTGTCCTGATGGGCTTGCTCTTCTATGCCTTGAGGGTTAGAATTAGCATTTGACAGCCTCCTCCACTGAAGCACCTCTTGCAAAGTGAAAGTTTGGAAGCCAGTCCCAGTGCTTCAGCTTTTGTGACAATAATGAATTCCTGCAATTTGAACGAATGTTAGGGATAACATTTAAAGTTTTTGCACTTGAAAAACAGTCAAATGAAAAGGCACAATAAGAATTTTGGGGGGGAAAAACAAAAAAAAAGTGCCATTATTAAACTCAGCATGAGAGACAATCTGAACCAGGATCTTCATCAATCAGATTAACTGCTTTCCAAGATGAAAACAGACGAGGCACAGTGTGAGTCTGAGATGATATTTATCAAAAGCCATATTAATAACCGCTTTCAACTTTTTCCTGACAGTTTCATCTGAGGTTCCATGTTTAACATTTGAGTATCATATGTTTTTGTCAGGATGAGGCTGCTAAGAACATCAATTAATTAATTCTTTTGAAGTAAGGTTCAGAAACGTAATAAAGTTACTGTCCCTAAGGCCACAACCAGTAATGGTAAGCAAGATTCTGGGGCTAGACAATTTGTTACTTTTGAAAGAAATTAAAAGCACAATGTCTCTTGATCCCATTTGAGAATAAATTTTGATATGTTTTTCAAAGTGGCAGTAAGGCATGTATACACTTATATATGGATATACAATGTATGTAATTGCTTACCTAGCTTAATATTTCTCATTTACATGCTCATGTACAGTCTAGCTGAAAAAAAATGATTCTTTAATTTGCTTTATCTAAATGGGCTGTAAACAGGGCAAAATTAAACTTGGAAAAATAATGAGAAGAGTTTATATTACTAAGATTATCATCCACACTTCAGCATTAGAGAAAATTAATTTCGTGGTTAAAAATATTCTCAGCTCATAAAAATTAACACTTGAAGAAAGCAACTCAGAAAGTAGAAGGAATCTGTACCTTGTCACAGCCAGATGGAGGCTACATATATTCAGGGGTGTATTCTGCCATCTTCACTTCATGCAGGGTACATCACAGCATGGCTAATGTAGTCCTCATTTCAGTGATGAAATATCAGCAACTGACAATCAACCAAACCACAGCAATCTCAGAGATGCTTTTGTGTATGCAAGGTGTCAAGCTAAAGTGAAACTAAGACTAAGACAGGTGTGTTAAGGTCAGCTCATTGCATGGGATATTCCTTCTGTCCAGAGGCATATTCCTTTTGGATAATTTAGAATGAAATCTTTCTGTGACTTGAAGCTTCCCATTATACTTGTCTATTTACTGAGGTCCAAGTTTATGATAAAAATCTGTTTTATGAATTTCTGGATGAGGTTGTACACCTTGTAAAATGTTCTAAAAAATGTAGGGACTAATGGTAAGTGGCATGACTTGGAGTGGCAGCTTGTCTTAGAAGCAGAAAGTCTGCTCTAGTAACATCTAGGTAAGGTACCCTCACACTGATGACTTGCTAGTAAATGACAACCCTCAATTACTGGTCTCTGAAATAAGAGGATGGTGTTGCAAACTTCTTGCTATTGGGGTGTTTCTTCCTTTTCTTTTACTGTCTTTATTTATATCAAGTCTATTTGTTTATTTGTTTTCATTTAATTCTACAAAATCACACAACAGTGATACTTAACTAACTCACATAAAATATATAAACTTCCAGTACAGGAATACTAAGAGTTTATGGTTTTATTATCCTTTTTCACATAGAATTTCACAGATCCTTGAACAGCTAACTTCTTTCTTAAAGCCTGATGCCATGATCAGAATGTTTCTCACTCCAGAATTCATAAGTTGAAGCTTAATTTCCACTACGATACTATTAAAAATAGGAGTTTTAGGGAGGTTTTGCCCTCAGAAATGGAATTAATACCGTTATAAAAAAATGTCTGTGGGAGTCCCCCCTTGCTTTTTGCCTGTGAGGATGCACTGGTTGGTCTTTCCTCTGAGAACACACAGAAGATGCCATGAAGTGCTGAGGCATCTCATAGAAGTTTCTATGAGCGATGAGCCTTTCTAAATATTTGGATCTCTGATGGCTTGAGTGTAGACTTCACAGTCACTAACTGTAGGTAATAAATTCCCATTGTTTGAAAATCCCCTGATTCAAGATAGAGCAGTCTCAAAGCAGTAAGATGACTGCCACCTCAGTTTATGTGTGCAAGTGAAGCAATGATAATATATTGTTGTAGAACAAAAGTTAAGCTTAAGCCTTAGGGGTAAGAGTTTGAGTTATTGAACAGACACTTTTACACCTTGGTAGTCAGCTTCTTTTGAAATCACTTTTTTAGATGCTTATATGCATTCTTTTGTACTTGGAGAAGTTCATTTATACATGGTGCCCATCTCCTTTCTCACAACAAATCAGGATAAGCCACTTCTTTTATTTTTTTTTTAAACCATGAATGTGGTTGTTGGAGAGGAAGGTAGGCTGGAGAGGTAATGAGTTTTCCTAATTATCACAAGTGACTCAGTCGACCTACTTTAATCATAGAGCCACAGTACTGATGGTAACAGTAAGAGCTGGAAGGAGAAAGAGAGGTGGGAAGAGATGGGTGAGAGTCGGAAAAATCTATGTGATCCTCCCTTTCCTCATGAGTGGGACTTTCAGAGATATGAAACTTCATTTTTATACTGTTATTAGTGCACATTTGCAGTACATGATGATTATATTCATCATAGGGAATTGGTACATGTATGATGAAATTAATTTATTTACTTGCAATCACAATTAAATCCAACTAATGCTTCCTTTCTCCATCCTCCTCCTCCTCTTCCTCTGTAGCACCCAGTTGCAGATGTTCCTGGGGAGAAGGATGGTGAAGAGGGTGAGAAAAACAAAGAAAAGAGATGAAAGCTGAAGTCAGGTAGAGCCTTCTCTCTGGACAGGAGGAAAAGAACTGCTCACGCGGGTAGCATGTCTATTTATACATGTAGCAAGCTAAGGTCACATGACACCTCTTTGCCTAGCAATTCATTGCTTGGATTGTGTCGGGGCTCAGTGTTCTCTGGGCTGGAGCAGCTTGTTCATGTGGCTGGCCCCAGGTGCTCTTGGTTTTCCTGAAGGCCCTGGCTCCAGTCCGGCACATGTGATCCAGCTCCAGCTTCAGCTGGTCCCAATATTCCTCTTTCTAGTATGTTTTACTAAATTCACATTTTGAGTTTCTTTTATAAATATTTAGTTTATGTTAACATGAAATCATTATAAATTATTCTACAGTCTTGATATATGCTTTTCACTTTTTTAGTGTCCTTTTTTAAATCTGGTTTTGTCATTTGTCCCATGCATTTATTTCCTTTAAAGTGTTTCTTTTAACTTACTCTTATGCTTTGATGCTACCTTTCCTAACTTCTAAATTATTAATATATATTAAGTATATACCTTGAATTATTAAAGTATGAACTATCTATTTAATGCTTATTAATTCAATACTTACTATATGCTAGGCATTACACATTAATAAGGTATAAACTTGCTTCAATTTAGACTCATCTCTAAGCCAGTTGGATTGGCATATTTGTTATTCTGCTTATGAGGTTGTATACTGTTTCTAGTAGTTTTCATCATTTGTGCTACTTTACTGGATTTCCTGTTGGTGTCTGATACCAATATTTTTCATCAAATTTTTTCTATTAAAGAAGTCAATAAATGTATGCAAGTCAGTATGTATATAAAGTCTTTGCTATCTCAGATAATACTCCCTTATGTAAGGCTATGAGGTAGTCAAGGTATGCCTTTTTACAAATATTATCCAAAATAAATTTCTTGACATTCCTATAGGTAGCATTTAATCTGCATTTGAGAAATGAAAGAAAAAAAAACCGGCAAAAAAATATCCACAATTTGTTGGAAGGCACATAGCGCCTGGTATACAGGCAAACATTAAAGCTGTATGTCTCATTTCAAACCAAGTGCCAAACTCCGCCTCATACTGCCTCCCTATTTGTGAAATAATTATTTCCCTTAGGCTTTTACTTTTAACTTTGCTAACCATTTCTTTCTCCGTAAAATTTGTTTAATATTTATGTAGTCAAATCCATCTATATTCTCCTTTAGGGTGTGTGCCTTTGCTCTTATGCTCAAGAAGTCTAAGCTGCTTCAGTGTTATATAAATATCACTTACGTGTTCTCCTAGCTTAGTATTCTAAACTTTAAAAAAATACAGATCCTTTCACAAAGCTTATGAAAGATAAAACTTTTCACTTGTAAATATTATGCACATTCCTATACACATAAAATATCTACGACTCTAGGAGTTCATAGAGTCTCAGAAACTTGTCCACTGAGGTCAAAATTGTCACGTCCTAAATAATTCCTTAATTATTTTGAAGTGCAATTCATAGGAGTGCTATCTATGAGCTAAATTGTATTCTCTAAAAATTTATATGTTGAAGACCTGACCATGGCTATTTCAAATGGTGATGGGATTTGGAGTGGGGAATTTAAAAAAAAAAAAAGTCACTAAAGCAAAATGAGAAAAAAATTTAAAAAAATACTTTTTCCTATTATAAAAGTCGTTAAAGCAAAATGAGAGCCTAATCCAATATGACTTGTGTTCATGTAAGAAGAGGTGACTAGGACTCAACACTACATAGACAAAACCAGCACAAGACACAGGGAGGAGACAATTAGGTGCAACAAAGAGATCTCAAAAGAAACTATGTCTGGCAAATCCTGATCTTGCACTTGTAACCTCAAGAATTATGGGGAAATACATTCATATGATTTATTGCTATATGAATGTCAGCTAGTCTGTGATAAATTACTGTGGCAGCCCCTACAAACGTAACTTCATTAGTTAAGAGACTAGTTTTTTGTTAGCTTGTTTTTTTCTGTTTGTTTCATTTCTTGTGCAAATGAATTCATCATTGCAACATGACTTTTTAAAATAGCACTTTATATCCTTATTTGAAAAGTTATTTAAGGAATATCTTAAATCTATACTGAGCATTTATATAATGTGTGATTTTTTTACATATATAGTGTTGATGTATATACACAAATATGCATGCGAAGCACCTATTCCATTTTCATTCATATGGTAAAATCATAAATCTTTAATTTTTATCAAGTTACTGTATAAAGAAGATAAGTCCTTCCATTTAAAAAATATTTTATTATTTTTTTTCTTTATATGTGAAAGAAACTGTAAAATTACTTTTTTCTCATTATAAAAATATTCAGTATTTATTTGCAGAGGGATTGGATTAAACTTTTAGTTTTATTTTAAGGGAATTAGCATCTTCATAATATTTAAACTTTAATTTGGGTATATATATATATGGTTCCCTGTTTACCGTATCTTATATGCTGCTCCTCAGTGTGGTTTTCTAGTATTTTTTCCTTGTACCTAAATATTCCATGTTTCATTTCTCCCTAGATGTTTTATATTTTTGGTATTATGAATAAAATTTTTTCATCATATTTAATTCCTGCTAGATTTTTGGCACTATCAGTAAACCTATTCAGAGTAAGGATGTTAATGATTACAAAGACAATAATAATGATTAAAAGTCTATAAATTTCAGTTTTGTCCTTATCTCTTATTGTCTTAGAAAAATTATTTTATTTCTTTATGATATTTCTCTTGTCTTCAAATATATCATAATTTGTTAATATATATTAGGATACTTAGTCTAAAATTAGTTATGTCTTAGTGTTTTAGAAAATACAGATTCTGGAACTATTTGAAATATTTTCTGAAGAACGCTCCACTTCATATGGTATCATCTTCTGTCTATGCTATGAGCAAGAAACATCTTTGCTTTACTCCTTCACCGGTGGTCATCAGGTACTACCCTGCTAGAACCTACAGGAGTTCTCTTTTTCTCTATTGTCTGTCTAAGACACTTACTATTACATGATAATCTAATATGTGACATCTATTCATTTAATTCCACTCTCTGTTTTGTTCTATTTTATTTTATTGATATGTGTGTACAATATGTAATGTTTGCATTTGCTTCAGGGGATTAGTGCAAGTAAGCAACATATCCTATCTATATTTTTAATTCCTTTTTCCCTTCTCATCCTTTCTCTTGCTTTACATTGATTTCATTCCCCTACTCCAAAGTTTGCCTTCATTTTACAGTTTGATTTATTTATAGCTCAGTTTCCTACATGAAAGAATCATGTATTATTTTATGTTTTGTGTCTGACTTATTTCACTTAGCAGTATGGTCTTGAGATCCAACAATTTCTCCACAAATGACTCCAATTCATATGAAATTGTGTACTATTCACCCATAAAGTAGGATAAATTTAAGTCAATTCTAGGAAAATGGATGGACCTTGAGTCATTAATGCTTAGTGAAATAAATGACACACAGAAGGTTAAATATTCTTATAAACAATTTAAAGACAAAAATAAATAATTTAAAGGAAAAGATAAATATACGTAGTTTAAAGGGGAAGCTGAAAGACAATAAGAAGCAGGAAGATACACTTTTTGGAGAAGGAGACAGGGGATGGGGACCAATGGGAGAGAGGAGAAGTGAATGAGAAATAAAAGTAAAGAAGACGCCATACAGGTGTGTACCAATACCTCAGAAAGAACATATTCATTATGCATTGCAAACATTTACTAACACATTTAGAAAAATAAACATTTAAAGAACACTTTGCCTGATTAACCATAGCCAATGCATGCTTTTGTTCTCAATACTTACGACAATATTTTATTTCAATATTAAATAATTCATATATCAGTACTTTATATCAGGCAAAAGCCTTATCATCATGGATAAAGTAGGCACAGAGACAACAAAAAAATTAGGCAAGCTGTATTTCCCAATTCTTATGCTTGAGAAAAAAAAATCTAGTGTTTTATTTCTGAGTTATGAGCAGTTGGACATTTTGGCAAAACACTTTTTAGTCTCTAAATAACATAGTACCAGAAGAAGCAATGAAAAGGAAGAGTGCTTAATGAAAATTTTACCACAATGGAAGAATTATAAAAATGAGTTAGATACACACAAACCCCTGTCAGTGTTGGCGGCTCTGTCTTTGAGTTACTACTATGTTCTGGCTAAAAGATCTTCACGAAATTGTGAAATCTTTGTCACATGTCAGTCTTTTATCTGTAAAATGAACTTAGTAACTTGCATGTAGGGTTGCTAGGAGAAAGCGTGGTAACACATGTAAAAATTTAAGTATTTTAAAAAATCAACTCTTTTGCTACTGTTTTTGTTCATAATGGGGGCTGTGATGAATATATATATATATTTTTTTCATCTATCTGTATCTCTATTTTCTAAAACTCTGCTTTAGATCCCCCATATTCTTTTCAATGAGTTTGTTTTGTGCCAGCAGTGAACATTAGTGCTATGAGAAATGTCACAGTACAGTGTCTCAAAAGGACACTAGTTTTGGAGTTAGCCATATCAGATTGAATCTGGTTCTTACACCCACAAATTGTAAGCTAGGGCACATTTCTAAATTGAGTATGAATTCTTCAATTACAAAATAAGAATGAACATAGTTACCTTTCAGGACCACAGATGAACTACAAAATAAATCACTTGGCACAATGACAAACATATATCTCAAAAAAATGAATACAGTGATTCCTGTGTATCAGGGTCACCAGTTCCAGAAACTCCTGTGGATTCCAACATCTTGGGATGCTTAAATCCTTCATAAAAAATTCCAGTGTTTGTACATATCCCACACATAACTTGCTGCATCGTTGAAATCTTCTCTGGATTACATGTAGTATTTAGTATAATGTAAATAATCTGTAACTAGCTGTAATACTGCATTGTTTTGAGAATAATGACAAAAAACAATCTGTACATGCACAATACAGGCATGATTTTTTCAAATATTGTCCACCTATTGTTGGCTGAATCTCAAAGCAGAGTGCCTATGGAGAGGGCTTTTCTTTAGATCAGAGGGTCTTGCTTAAGTGGATCACCTAAGCTTGATTGTTTACCCATAATGATGTGAATTAACTGAACTGTTGCTGTTCATGTTTGAAAAATTAGGAATCATTAAGCAAGTGTTTGAATGTTTAGCCACTGAACATCAATTAGAAAGTCCACTGTCGTAATCCAGTCACCTATGTGGTGAGCTGACCAGTTGACCAGTGAGAAATCTCATGAATGCTAAAGTTTGGTATTTAGTATATGTGCTGGAGAAGTGAGCATGGAAAATTTTGGTCTTTATAGAACTGAAATTTTACAGTGGAATTTTTAGCAGGAAACATAAGATTTCTATATGGTGAGCATAGCAAACATATGGGAGAATAATTTTTGAATGTATTTGAACTTCCATCTCATAGGTTTAACTTATTCTCTGAATGTTAAGTGCAGTTCTAATAAGGGATATGGAAAAATTTAGAATTTTGAATGCAAATAGCAGCTATTGTCACCAACATCCTTGTGACTTGTTCTCACCCTTAGTCTCATTTATAGGACATAAAATTTTAAAGGTGAAATTTCTTTGAAAATTTAATATTGTTGAAACCATTTCTTTTGGCCTTTGACTTGAGTTTATTAGTAAGATATGGCCTTGTGTTAATGCAATTTATCTTCAACTACATGGCAGGACACCTATCAGATTAAAATGCTCCTAAGATCTACTGCAAAGACTTGTGGAAACACCTAAAGAAATTTCCTGTCTTAATCCTCTTTGGTCCAGAATTGAACAGTAGCAGAAAAGTTTATAGTTCCTTCATTGAGGAAAAATCTGGTGCACAAACTAAGAATACAATGGTCTGTTTATTTTTGCACGTATTTGTTTTTCGCTGTTTTGATAGTAGTGATGTTGTGGAAAATGGACTGAACAAGGGAAGAAATGACACAAAGAAAGTTTAGGAGGCAGTTTTTACACGGGTGGGCATGACTGGAATCTCTCTAGAGTCTGAGCCTTGCCTTGGGCTTCTATGCGGGCAGCAAGCAGGGAGGTACAAAAGTAGATTGGCCTAGTATGATTGGAGAATTGGGTAACATCTTGGGTTGTAAGGGAGTCTAAACATTTTAGGTTACATTGCAAGGCCATCAGTTATGCAAAGCATGGGTTATACAGAGGGAGAAATGTCCTGTTACAGTTTAAGTTACATTGCATGGTCATCAGTTACACAAAGGTAGTAAAGATAGGGGCTACACAAAGGAACGTCTTAAGACCATCTGTTAGACAAGCTTTCCCAAAGGAAGGAATATTCTGTTATCAGACTTGTCCAGGCATGGACACATCCACCTGGTCTTGAAGGGCCTCCTTGGCAGGTTTTATTTAAAATTTTAATTTTCCTTTTAGTGACAGTAGTTTACTTGTATGTTTAATAGTATTTAAATGCAAGTAAAAATTAGAATTACCTTAGCAAAGTAAGTCAAAATTTTTCTGCAAAGAAATTCTCCAGATCTTATTAATATGTGAAGAAAATCATTTATATATGAACACTTACATAGAGGTACCTGGGCAGAAAGGTGTCAGAGCTTTTCTAGCAGAGTATCAGTGGCCAGATGACATGTCATTTTTACCTCTCTCTCCAGGGCAGACGGTAGGACACCAGAATCATGTGTCCTTCTGGGGCCTGCAGCAAGAATGAGACCAACTGATCATTTTTAGCTTTGCTGATATAGGTACAATCAAAACAGCATAACATAATTTTGCATTTTTTTCTGGGCATGTAACAGAATTAGATAATTTTATATTTCTATTTGTTATAATTTTGCTACATTCCATTAGACTTCAGGGCATAGTAAAATTTGAAAAATGCTAGTAATTGTTTTAAATCATGTAAAAATCAACAAACAAAAAGTCTCATTCTTTCAACTAATGTACCATCAACAATTTCATTTTTAAATATTCTTAAAGCAGAGAATGAGTCAAGTTAACTTTACAGGAAATCGTAATTGTGAAAATATGAGAAGGTGCTTTGCTTCTAACAAATTAAATTGGCACTTAAATTGGAAGCAATAAACTACACTACGTTAACCAATTCAAATTGTCATGACTGGCATCCAATTCAAGACTATGACAATTCAGTGTTTAACATTTTACTCCATTCTTTTCCCTGGGTAGATAACTTGGTCAGATATTAAGCTCCATAGGTCAGAATTCTCTCAGAGAGTAGGAAAATTACAGTGAAAAAAATGTATGTTCTGTGCATCCTTAGTAATTTAGGAATATCTATATATTTTATAAACTAATTTATATCCTTTTACAATTGTTTGATTTTGAGCATCTCCACCTCTCCCTGTCTCTGTCTTTCCTTCTTGATCTGTGTCTCTCTCCATATGTAGATGACATGATCTTATACATTCAAAACCTCAAGTACTTTACCAAAAAGGACTACTAGGACTGATATGTGAATTCACTAAAGTTTTAGAAAAATTAACATACAAATTTCACTAACATTGCTATACACTAATAACCAACTAACTTAAATGGAAAATGATCCTGTTTACAATAGCTCAAAAAATACCTAAAAGTAAATTTTTAAAAACAAGATGAAGATATCAAAAATGAAACTTTAAAATGTTCCTGAAAGAAAATGAAGGGGACACAAAAATGGAAAACTGTTGGGCATGGTGGCTCATGCCTATAATCCTAACTTTTAGGAGACTGAGGAAGGAGAATCACCATCAGTTTGAAGCCAGCCTGGGCTATACAGTGAGTTGAAAGTAGCCTGAATTACTTAGTGAGATCTTGTCTCAAACAAACAAACAAACAAACAAAGACTCCCCCCCAAAAGGAAAGATATTCTGTGTTCATGGATCGGAAGTATCACTGTCATTAATAAATTATCCATATTATTCAAAGCAATCCCTTCAAAATGTTAGCGACATTCTTCACAGAAGTAGGAAAAATTCTAAAATTAGTATGAAACCAGAAAGAAAAACTCAAATAACCAAAGTTATGTTGAACAAAAAGAACAAAGCAGGAATCATCATAGCACTTGATTTTAAAATATACTCTAAAGCTGTTACTTATCAAAAGGATGAAAAGTCTTGTACACCGGAAGCTATAAAACAATGATGAAAGAAATTAAAGGGTTAGGTAAATGGAAAAGTATTCCATCTTTATCTGGAGAAAGACAATATAGCTAAGATGTCAATACCAACCTGTAGATTCAGTGCAATTCCACTTAAAATTCCAAAAGTGATTTTTGTGTAAATGTAAAACTCATCCACAATTTCATATGAAATTAAAATGTACTTCAAATTAAGAAGCAATATGGAAAAAAGAAGAACAAAGTGAGAAAACTCACTTTCCAATTTTACATTTTACTATAAAACTACAAAAACCAAAAGATTGCAGGACTGGATATGTCTTCATGTTGGTCTATAAGGTGGAATAGAACTGAGAGTTCTGATATAAAGCTGTGTATCTATGGTCAACTCCTTTAAAAATGGTGACAGATTCACTGAATCAGGACAGAACAGTGTCACCAACAAACAGTAATAGTGATAACCAAGTTTCTATAAAAAGAATGGACTTGCCCTCATTACTCTGCACTTTAAAATTAACTGAAATTGGCTTAATAACTTACAAACTAAATCATAAAACTCTTAGAAAAATACATGAAGTACATTTTCCTGTTACAGTATAAATACCAAAACATAAATAACAAAAGAATAAAATGAACAAATTAGATTTCATCAAAATTAAACACTTTTTTGCAGAAAAAAAAAAGTGAAAATGCAAACCTGCAGAAATGGGCTAAGGTATTTGCAAGCATACCTACACGTTCCTCAGCTTATGGGGACTTACATACCTGTTCTCAATTGATAGCTAAAAATACCCTAAACTGAAAATGCACTTAATACCCACAAGCTTCCAAACATCATGTCTCAGCCACATAGCACATTGTAAAGTATGCCTTAATTACCTTCATGATAAAGTGGCTGATTCGGAGATTTGCTTCCACTACCCAACATCATGAAGAGTAAGCTAAAATCAAATTTCAAAGACCTACAGTTTCTTATTTTTCTGTGAGGGATGTGCTCCAAAACCCTGTGTAGATGCTTGACACCAAAGCTATACTGAGCCTCTACATACATACTTATGACGAAATTAATTTAAAATGTAGGCACAGTAAGGGATTTCCAACAGCAACTAGTAATACAATAGAACAATTATAAAAAACATACTGCAATAAAATTCATGTTTTATTTTTTACTATAAAAATATCTTAAATCAGTGTACACTTCCTTTCCCGTCTTGTGATGTATTGAGACAATGTGATGCTGATGTGGTGACATGAAGTGGGGATGACAGGCATGCAGTGTACTGTGAAGCTACCATTGGCTTTTTGCTCTGAGTGCAAGCATTGCAACAGCACAGTCGATCTGATAACCTAGGTGACTTCTGAGTGACTAGTGGGAGGGTAGTGTATACAGTGTGGATACTAGACAAGGAAATGCTTAACATTTCAGGAGGGACTGAGCTCTACAGTTCACCATTTCCCATTCCACTTAGAATGGAGTGTAACTTAAACCTTGTATTTATTTCAGATATTTTTAACCTAACATCAAAACATGGTTGAATGTAGGTAACTGAAACCATGGAAAGGAGAATTCAGAAAGGGGGATGACACTATGTTTTGAGGTAAGTATACATCATTTTCACACCATCTTAAAGACAAAACCTCCTAAGTTGGGCCATCATAAGTTAAGGATTCTTTTTATGGACTAAGGTTTTAATAGTCAGATTATATAAAGAATTTCTATAACTCAAAAACAATTTAAAAATGAGTGAATGGCCCTGGTACAATAAACAATTGAAAAAATGTTCAACTATATTAATCATTAGGGAAATGAAAATTGAAATGACTATGAGATAATGACTTAAAACCTGCTTGGATATTTTAGTAAAAAAAAAAAAAAAAAGAAATCAATAGTCTTGGGAAGCATTAGAGAAATTGGGATACCTGAACATTACTGTTAAGGATATAAAATTTTGCAGTATCATGAATATTAATTTGGTTATTCTTCAAAATACTAAACACCATTATCACACAATACCATAATTCCAATTTTCTGTGTATACCTCAGGGAATTGGAATGGACACTTGAATTGATACCCATATGCCATTATATGCAATAGCCAAGGGGGAAAACAAAATGTAGTATGCAATATGGAATATTATGTGCAAATGAAAAAATGAGTTCTGATATATTTTACAACATAGATGGACTTTGTAGGTATGAAATATGTAAATTTATGCTACATGAAATATGCCAGAAATAAAAGAATAAATATTGTGATTCACTTATAAAAACACCTAAATATGCAAATTTATAGAAACAGAAAGAATAAAATGTAAGATTATCAGGCACTAGAGGAGAGGGAAGCAGGATATTATCCCTTAGTGGTTCAAGAGTTTTTGTTTATGATAAAGAAGTTTTGGAAATGCAAACAGCACTCAACTTACAATGGTTCTTTTTTTATTTTTATTTTTATTCTTTTTGCGGCACTGGGGATCGAACTCACAGCCTCACACCTTCCAGACAGGCGCTTAAACCACTGAGCCAAACTCCCAGCATTACAATGGTTCTTATATAAGTTTTTTAAATTTATAGTGAGGCAAAAGCAATATGCATTCAGTAGAAATCATACTTCAGACTTTGAACTCTGGTCATTCCCCAGGCTAGCAATGTGCAGTCTGCTACTTCCACAGTGTTAGGCAATGGCAGCAAAGCGAAGCCTGTGCTTCAGAACGCACTGTGCTGCTGCCTGTCACCCTTGGCATATGGAATGCATTTCCAATTTATAGTATTTTAACTTCCTATGCATTTATCAATGCCCATCCTCACCCTAAATTGAGCAACATCTTAGATAGTAGTGTACTGATAACCATAGGAGTACTGTTAATGTTATTGCCTAGTACACTTGATAGTTATTAAAAGAGCAAGTTAGATGATAGGTATACTTTGCTACAATAAAAATATAAATGTGCGTATGTTCTCATAATACAAAACGGAACAATACCAGCAATCGCCAACAATTATCTAGAGTGAAATATAACCTAGTTTCTGACTGAACATTTTGCAATTAATTGATCATACACTTAACAACTTTAGAAGAAAGTTATCCATTCTGTTTCTGTATAGCAATGAGGAAAATTAGACCACAAGACGTATGAGTGATTTTCCCACGCTTGCACAAATAATTGGAGATCTAGTATTAATCATAGGTATTCCATGGGCTTACTTATGCAGGGTATTTTGCAGTTTTCATTCAACTACCATATTTTCTAGATGTTACATGCAGAATACATTTAGTGTAATATTTGAAATATCTTACATGGAAGCATTCGCCTTAAGTCATACATAATTAACCAGTATACTTGGTTTAACAGGGTCTCCTAAAATTTCTGACCTCTCAAACCTGTGGATACAACTTTATTTAGGAATAGATTTTTACAGATATAACCATATTAGAGTAGCATCATACTGGATTAATGTGAATCCTAAATGCAATATAAACAGGGTTCTTAAAGATTTGGAAAGTCTGCACACAGAAAAAGCAGGGAAAAGGCCAGGTGACTATTGAGAGAGGGCTAGCTGTGATGCAGCTGTAAGCCAAGGAGTACAAGCAGCCCTGGGAGTAGGCACAGAGGGATCTGTCCTTGCAGCCTGAGAAAACTTGGCTTTGCCCACACCTTGAATTCAGACACCAAGCATTTAGAATTGTGAGATTCTGTATTTGTCATGTTTCAAGCCATTCAAAGTAGAGTAATTTACTACTTCAGACCAATAAAACATAACAAAAAATAGGATGTAGTCATTGTTTTAAAATGTTTGCATATATAAATTTGAGATTCTACTTGTTTTGACTTCTGCTCATCTAGAGTGACTCTTAACTAAAAGACCACAAAGGTCCATCAGTTGACTGCCTACAGCTGTGTCCCTTTGTGAACGGAGCAGGGGTTGCCTGGCTGTTATGCTGTTAGATATCAATTCAAGTAAAATACCTAGATAAGCATGAATCTGCTGGATTAAGACTACATGCACCCTTATTTTCATTATAATAATAGCTGAATTTTTACAGTAAAACTGAGATTGCTTAAAAACAGCAGCAGCAGCAACAACAAAATAAACAAAAGGCAGGAGGAAAAGTACTGTGAAAGAAAAAAATCTCTGCAGGGCAGGTGGAACTGCTTTCCTCTACTGCTTGTCTTGAATGTAAGGATAAACTAATTACATAGAAATGCAAATCTTGGGAGCTGTTTAAAATTTAGACCTAAATTAAATGGATTATATTGCCTTTGACTTTTGTAAGATAGACTGATTTCATAAAATGCCAAGAGCCCGTATTTTCTACATCATTCCCAAGACTGCTGAGCACAAAGTTGTTTGGGTTTGAGGTACCATAATTTTATTGGCAAATCAGATATAATTTAGTTGCCTAAATGTTATTCAAAGTTAAATAGTCACCTTTAAATACTGTGCCTCTTGAAATAAAAAGATGCCACTACTCCTTGATATTTAAAAAAATAATTAGAATATTACTCTAAAATATATTATGTGGACATGCCAAAAATTATAAGATTAAATAGCAAAATTAAATTTCTTTTCTCACTTCTGTTCCTAAGCAGAGCAGTTTATATACATGGATATAATTAGTGTTGTGATTTTGTCATATACTTTTCGTATGTATGTGTTTGCCTTTTAAAACAAGGATGTTGTTGAATAGATATACATATTTACTCTGATTTTACATTTAATGTATCTCAAGGATTCTGTACACAAAACTGACAAGATCTCTTTAGGGGCTACACTGTATTGCCCTACATAGGTGTAATTTTAGTAATAGCATATTTATAACTATTTGCCCATTGTCAGCATGTTGATAGTATTACAATGTTACAATGGCTATCCTTGCTCATACATATTTTACACTTGGGGGACAACATCTGCAGATAAATTATTAGAAGTGAAATTGCTATTCTAAAATATGCATGCATTTAAGCAGGCATAAGTGAAAAAAAATCGAGAACAAATTTGAGCCATTTGAGAACTGAAACAAAATAAAACAAACAAATAAATACAAAAACACACAATATCTGTCCTCTATAGATGTTGTACCAATATGGTAAAGAACGTGTGAAATTTTATTCCTGAACGTGTTTTTAGCTTGATTTTATCAAACTTTTTGAAATTTAAAATTCTAATGCATAAAAATAGCATAATTTAGATTTTTTGGTATATCTTCAATATGTATTCTTTTGTTACAATTCATGTTGAGCATTTGTAATTCTCTTTAGACATAAATATAAAATTTGAAAATTTAAATTATGGATTGTAGCTTTTATTATATTCTTATTATTATTCTTATTAAATTGACTATAATACAGATTGAATTTTTAATGCTTGCTTATAAAATATTTACTATGGAGGGAAAATTAATTTACATAGTAGGTTGTGCCATTTGAAAAAATGAGAATTAGTTCATGTTGCTGAAAAATTTATCTACCTGAGGTATATAAAATACTTCTGTCATTATTCTTCTAATTTGTTCACATTTTAATTTTTATATTTAACCTTATTTATACTTTCAAATTATTTTTCCAGAGATTCATCCGTATATTTTAATAGTCATTTGTGATGACTAAGTTTTAAGATCTTTTTATATGACAGGGATAGTAATCTCCCCATATTCTGTCTTTTTCTTCGCATTTTTCTGCTATTATTGACCATTTACTTTTTGCCGATGAACTTTAGAATAAGCTTATTTAGTAGTTGAAAAAAATCTTGTTGCTATTGTTGATACAAATCCTATTTGAATCTCTTCAAATTTATAGATTTTTAAAAGAATATATCATTATGGTACCTAAATTTTATATCACAGAATGAAGTAATCTTTCCATTTATTCAAACATTCGTTGAATCGTTGAGTAGTGTTTTAACTTTTCATGTTTACTTTGCATATGAACAGGTAATGAGGAATTGTCAAAATCAATTTGCAAATTTTAAAAAGAAATAAAATTTTCAAAAATAATAAAAATGAATTAAATTCGTATTTTATCTCTGAATAATTTGAGTTCTACGTATTTTCCACTTTTATCTAGAATTTTTCTATTCTACTTTTTATAGTAATCTAGCCATAATGGCTTTGTTTGAGTTCTCCAAATATTCTCACCTCTACCTACAAGACTGAAATGTCTGTTGAATAGTAAGAATTATCAGTTTTATTATCTCATTCTCTTTTTCCACCTTTCAAACACACAGCATAGTAAAGAAGTAAATTTTCAATAAAAGCTTCTGGAGAATGGTTCACTCTCCTCACTTTAGTGCCAGTGTCCAGAATTATAGAATGAAATGTTGAAAGATATTCAAGATCAGTCAGATCCTCTCTCAACATCTTATGAACAGAAAGAATCCAATTTGTATAATACAAATGAATGCAAAAACTGCTGATGTTTATATATTTAAATTAGAGCTGCCTTTGAGAAGTGTGATTTGACTCCAGGTGTTATCTGAAATTATTTACTCTCAAGAAGTTAGAAAAGGAAGCCACTCAGTATTTCATGGTACCTTTTGAACTGTGGTGTTTGTATTTACATTTTTGTGTTAGTTCTGTTTATAATCTCTAGGTCAAACACTGGACTCATCAACCTGCATGAAATTAAAATTATCATGCTTTCAAGGTACACTGTCACTGATTTATTCCAAACACTTGTTAATATTTGTATTTGTGGAAACTTCAATAGAGATTTCAAGTCAACACAGTTTTAGAGAATATTGATTTGCTGGCTGCAATTGTATTTATGTTAATTGTTTCATATTTGCATATAGTTTTTACAATGAAAAGTTATTTTCCTTTTGGAGGTTGTATATTAATAATTTTCCTCACCGTTCCAGCATGTCCATGTGTCCCACTACTTAGATTAATTACAGCCTTCTGGTTTACTGTAGCACCAGTGGGAGTATAGACTTTTGATTATTTGCAAAACTCAGGTTTCTATGTTTCTTCATTATTGCCTGTATCAGTAAACAGCACCCCCATTTTCTTGGTTAGAGTGAGCCCCATTCTCCTTTTTTTGTTTACACTTGTAATCCATCAGCTCTGAAATTCTCAGCAGCACCATGGTTGTGAGCACAGTCACATATACTACAGAGAGTTTTCATAGCACACATGACTATCTATATTCTTACTATAAATGTATGAGAATATCAGGTCTTTCATATTCTTTCTATCAATTGGTACATGAACTACAATATATTCTTAGTTCTGGAAAATAAAATAATGATGTTTTCCACAGAAATCAGCAATATTACCAATATCTGTTGCACGACATGTCTTTACAGCACTCAGCAGTGTCTGTACCATCACGAAGGTTAATAACTGAATTCAGCTGAATTTCCATTAATTTATATATTTGGTGGTAGATGCTAGCCATTAGCACATGTGTAGTTTTTTTCTTCTGTGTGTGATTTGTGTTGTAACTTTCCCCCAGCATGAAAAATGTCTTCCTGATGAAAACAGAGAGAGAGAGAGAGAGAGAGAGAGAGGGAATCATTCATAAGGATCTAGGTTCATACACACATGGTGACAATATTATTGTGTATGATCTTGAAAGTGAATTCCTAGGTATAGAGATTGCAACATTCACACATATCAGTCCATTTTATTTTATCATTTCTCTGAAAAAGTCAGTAACTATACTGATTCATCTTCATTGACCTCTTCTGTTTTTAAATATATTTTGTAATGAATACACACACACATGCACACATATATAGCAAGAGGCATTGGTATTTTTGTTTTAAACAGTCAATATTTGCAGTATTTTGACTTACAGGAAATTTATCTTCTTTTGTGGAGTTTATTTATGACTTACAATGCTTTCATGTGGAACTGTTCTATCTGAACTCTTCTGAGGTTTTGTTTTTTAATCTTAGTTTTCTGGCAAAATACTTTGTCAGTTTTGACTTTTTCTTTATTTTTTTATTTTTTATTTTTATTTTTTGTCTTTTTGAGACAGGGTCTCACTACGCAGTTCAGGTTGGCCTTGAGCTCACTTTGTAACCCAGGCTGGTCTCCAACTCACCACAATCCTCCTGCCTCAGCCTCCTGATTGATGGAATTACAGGCATGAGCCACCATGCCCGGCTAGTTTTGACATTTTAGATAGAATAGTCTTTATGTGTTCAGATTTTAAAGAATGTTTTAGTGACTATAGATTCAGAGTTGAAAACTACTTACTTTTAGACATTTAGAAGTGTCACTATATCTTTACTGACTTTCAATTATCTTCTTTCATTTTATAGGCAGGCATCACTCTTTGAAAATAGCTCTTCTGCCTATTTTTGATTGATCTTACAATTTTTCTTTTTATTTTTGATTAATAGCAGATTTTCTATGCCATGCTTAAATGTAATCTTTTTTATTGATCATTTTTTGCAGTTCTGGGAACCTTTAGTTATTTGCAATGAGATGTTTAACAGTTTGGGGAAATTATGACTGACACTCATCTTAATATCAATTGTGCCTCAAGCCACACTCAAGCCTCTCTCTGTGAGTCAGCACCATTTACAGACTGTGGAGGGAGAGAACCAGGGGCTTCACCAGGAGGTAATCCCCACCAGGAAATCATATCACTTTCATTAATTTGTTGGGTTGGGTTTTATTCTCTTTTATTTTGTTTGATTATGTTGTATCTGGTGGCAGAAGCAGTTATTTGAAAGATAGCAAGATATATTATGGTAGCCATTTTGGATCTATTGGCTTGTTTTGAAGTCCTTTATTGCATTCATTGTTTTTTTTTTTATTGTTTCTATTCTATTCTGTTCTGTTTGATTTTTACTATGTCCAAAGGTATCTGCAGCTATTGTGAAGATGGTAAAAGGCACTATGGTAACTATTGTTGATTTTGTAAGGTTTTGAAGTCCTGTATCACTTATACTGTTTTATTTTGATAGGTTTTATTCTGTTTTATTTTCTTTTGTTTTATTCTCTTTAAAATACAAAATAAAATAAAAATATCAATTGTGCCTCATCTTCTTCAACATTTTTTATACTCCAGTGAAAGATAGATTTAAGTCTTCTATCATGTCTCATGACTCAATCACTTCCCAAAGAATTTATCTCTTCATAGTCTCATTTTGGAAGTTAACTTCCGATATATGGATTTTTGGGAGACATTCACACCATACCACACATATATTTGTTTATTTGTATACGTTATAAGAATCTAAATGTATATATCTCATTTTACTTATATATGCATGTACATATATAGTTATACAATAGGTTTGTTTTTCATCATATACAGCACAGAACTCCCCATGTTCATATTCAGTAGTTTTTTCAGAGTTATGATTTCATGATTTTAGCACAATAAACTTAGCTGCTTTTTTTGTGTACCTGTGTTAATTCTAGTTCAAAAAAATTATTGTTCAATACACTCAAAATATTTCCTAAAGGAAATTTCCACAGAGAAATTTTTAAATGTAAGAATCAGAAGGAATCACTATGTTCATTTTATTATTTTGTTAGGTATTATGAATTTGATGCTCTGAATATATTTTTCTGTACTTCTATCGGAATCATTTGAGACTTCCAAGTCTTTCCTAGTCTGAAAATTTTATTTTTAATTCAGTTGTTTATATTAGTGAAAACATTTCTTTTATGGAGTAGTGAAGTTGTTTCAGAGTCAATTTGTATGGTCTGTTTTCATCATCTCTTTTTTTTATCAGTTGGGGAAACTAGATAAAGACTCCCCTTTAGTAATCTCATTGCTGGTATGATTCTCATGGTATTTGGTCTGACAGGACATTTTACTATAGCTTTTACATATTCCTAATTTTCTCTTCGCTTAAAAGTATTCCAATCTTCATTGATTTACATAATTCTGACACTTTCTTGACTTGCTGAGCAAAATATTATTTCACACATTGGCTTAAAGTGACATATTGTCTAGAAACAATTTATAATGGATAGTAAGAGGCAATTTTTTCTAAAAAGTAGTGAAGTTTACTGGCTTACAATTTCAAAATTAGTTTACAAAGTTTATACTACAAGCATATTCCTTAATAGTCAAAGGATCTTGTAGAGTATTGAAATTATAAAAAGTAAAAAAACTATGAAAGTAACTGACTCAAGAGTCATGTAGTGACATACCTATGTGGACCACATGTACAGCATAAAACTGTGACATTATTACATCAAATATTTAAGACACAATTTTCTTACTACACTTATGTGGGTTTTCAAAATATTTACCTTAAGCATTCCACATTTTATCTAAAGTACCGCCTATTTTTAAGATAACTTAAAAATCTGGCTGTTAAAGGACTCTGTTAGATAATGATTTGTACTCATTATTAAACAGATGATTTCTAGGGAATGTGTTCATTATTGGACTTTTTGTGCTTGGCATTATAAATTCGGTAATTTATTATGTGCAGACCTAGTATATTATAATGCCCTTTTACTAAAGAAGTACTTTGACTTAATTAAAATACTTTATTAATTTATAAAATGCTAACAGAATTTGTCAAAAAGTGATTAAGTCATGGTAAGAGCACACGAAGATTTCTATGGAGAAGTCACTGGTTGTTGGGCAATTAATAAGAATTTCTTGACCTTACATCCACTGTTTTTTTCAGCATGACCTATAGATTCCTGAAGAAAATAGCACTGAACACATGGAGATTTAAGTCAAAACTTTACTTGCATCAGTATTAAATCTTAACAGTTTATTGAAGCTTTCAATAAATTATGACTGAAAATTATGACAGAATTAATTTATACAAAAATGCAAATGAGCTTAATAAAAGCATGCTTTAAGCCTTTAAATTCTTTCACAATCACCACTGAAATATATTGAATATGCTAATCAGGACATTAGAAAATTTATATTAAAAGATTTACCATTCAAAATTTTAACTATTCATGAGAAACATTGGATGTCCACAAGCACATCTGTCTTGTTTGTCATCGTGTTTTCAGTGTCTGACATAAGATAACCTTCGACAGGCATTTAATTAATCCCGGGTACCATGTGGTGGCCTACAAATGTGAATCAATTAGAGTTAGCTTAGACACTTGTTCAGCATCTGTATTTAAGAAACAATTTCTTTTATCTCATAATAATGCTTCAGTAGTTATTATTATCTCCAATCTCTAAGGGAAAATATAATAACAGTACTTGCAAACTATAACAATATATTCTCATTTAAGTAAAAATCACAACCTTGCTAGTATAAATGTGGTTAGCTAAAGAAGTAGATAATATATATAGAGCATGCTTACTTTGTTCTAGGAACTCTTATCAGTTTTAATAATCTCTTTGCTAATAGTAAGAGAAATATTATTATTTCCTCCATGACATAGTTTTGTGAATTAACACTTTTAGTTATCCTCCAGCTGTATGATGCAGAGAACACTTATTTGAAAGAAATATGTGTTTCCTTTTTTGTCCAAAAAATTGTTTGCTATTATTAAGAATAAAGAAGTTAAAAAACTGTGAAGAAAAAAGCAAATTATGTTAATAATAATAATATTGATAATAATAATGACTTGTTTAATTGAGTGATCTTAAACATGATTTTTTCAAAAGTTGTAAAGGCAGATAGAAATAATTTTCAAACTTGGAGTAGTATTGGACATTACCTTAATATCAGCTATTAAATAAATTGTGTTCTACAAAAGGGAAACAAGGTCAAACAGGAGGATTGCAAATTTTCACATGAATATGTTTAAAACAAATGACATGAGCTTCTAAAACATATAAAATTTATAGAAGAAATACTAGGAACACCATTAAGCTGATTGCTCATTGTGTGTATTTATTTTACCATTACATTGCAATTCTAGGCAATAATGGATGCTTGACCAGAATGACAGAATATTTCACTTATGTATTTTTAATTGTCTCCTTATATTTTTGTTCAATTATATTTTGAATACATGTGCTACTTGTTTGCAGTTATGAAATGTTAATTCCTATTTTTATTAATTTCATAGATACATGTATTAAAATTCATTCACACAGTGTATGTATTTTTGGATTCTTCAATTTGAATAAATACAGTAATATATATTTAACAATAATATGAAAAGAAGAAAATAGAGATTAAAAAGTGAAATGGATGGTAATATGTAAGGCAAACAGCCTATATGTTTATCAATAAAACCATGGATAAAAAATGTGGTATGCATATACTATGGAGCACTATTCTGTCATAAAGAAGTATAAATTTGAGTTATCTGTAGGGAAATGGATGAACTTGGGATTCATAATGTTATATGAAATAAATGAGACACACAAGCTTAAATTTCTCATAACTTCTCTTATGTGAGGAACCCAAAGTATAAATAATGAAAAATCAAAATAAGAGATAATATGAAACAAGAAGATAGGTCTTTTGCAAGTAAGTGGATCCAGAACCAGAGGGAGGGGACAATGAGGGAGGAGAAGAGAAATTAAAATGATTCAGAGATGTATGTACCCCCTAAAACAAAGTGTAAATATGTACTATAAAGAGGTACTAATACAATTTTTAAAAATGGCAAATTTCAGAACTCAATTTAAAGAATTACACATATCAGAAACAAAGTGAATGTAAAACAGAGTGGCCTGAGCTTGGAAAATGCAAAGGAATCTTCCCTCCCCTGTTTTAGGATGCTGGGGGTGAAATGGAGGGCTCAGAGCATGCTAGGCAAGCACTTCACAACTGAACAGTATTCCTAGACCAGGAATTGTCACTTGTCTTTGAGAAAATGGAAGGCAGGCATGCAGAGTGAGTACCCCTAAGACATATCATATACTATCACATCCTAGTTGGCTGTAGGAGCAAGTCATAGGCTTCGTGTGAGACTATCATAATGCATCAAAAAGAGCTGGAGAAATTGCAAGTCTATATGAAACTGTCCTGTAGCTCTGACTACCCAGGGCGGTACACATATTTTGAAGAGTTTTATCTCTAACTCCAAAATCGTTCTTTCTTCAGAGATATCAAGAACGAAAAAACTTTCCCTTTTAGTTGCAAAAGAAAGTAGAAATATTCAACTTTTAGGGCTCCAAAATTATGGAGAATCAAATCAATTTGCTATCCTCGATGCTATTTTTCTATTACAAAAAGTGCCATAAAGTATTTGAAGTATAAATCTATGCAGAAATAACAATGCAATATTCCTTTTGAGAAACCTCCATATTCTTTGTTTAGGGAAGATGGTAATTTACGTTTGTATAAGAGCAGTTCTCATTTCATCCCTTGCATCAGAAGCAAAGAGAGTCACTCCCTGTTTGAATGTGATAGTTTGTTCCAGTAAAAATCTTAAAGGAGACTCAGATATTAAGTGTGTTAAGTCTCAATCTCTAAGATTAATTTTGACCCATGTAAAAGAGTTTTAGAGAAATCAGACAGCAAAAATACGCAGCAAAAATAAAATAACATGTCCTGTCAAAAGCCATTTTTGGTTCCTATGTGTCCAAAGTAATTCTGGATCCTCTACGCTTAAATTCATGTAGTGACTCAATCATTTCTCAATTCCTTAAAAACCTTGTGTTTACATACTGAAAGGATCTAATGATTATTTTTTGAAGTATGCTAAAATTTCAAGTGCATCAAGTTGAAACAGTCTCAACAGCAGAGAATAAATCTAGCAAATGCAAAATATTTTACTGGATTACATTTATAGATCTTTCAGTCTGTGAAAACACTAGAGTCTCTAATATTTCATTGTTTTAAATTAACCATTGTTTTTATGCCTATATTACTCAAAAATCAATTAAGCACTATATCTTTCTAGATTAACTAAGAGCAATGTAGATGTATGAAATAGACAAGTAGTTGAATTCAGTCTTTGAGTATTTATTTTCATTTATTTACCCAGTTTTTGTTTGAAACTATTAGTGGTTGTTGAAAAATTACAGGTATCATTTACTTCCCAAATTTGCTATTGTACTTTAATAAGCAATTGGGCATTACTTCAATAGAAAAAAGTTGGTCAAGATATAAATCTTGGTAATCTTTACATCTTTTCAGTTAATTTTCTAAGTTCAGATATCTTACTGTATTCTTTAGCTTCAAGTACAAACATATTTGCATACATGAAGCTAGGAACATTAAAAAAATACCTGTCCTGATTACTAAACACATTTTGCTCCATTTCTGCTCATTACAGGGATACTATATTTTGGAGTACATAAATTAGATCGGATTGAGTGAAGGTTATCAATACTATACTTTTATCATTTTTCAAGAGGTCACCAAACTGATATGTATCAAGAATGAAAGAATCAGTGCAGTGTCTAACATCTCTCAGTTACTTGCTATGAGATTTTCACATTAATCCCTTTCAAAAAACTTCTAAATATTTATTTTGATATTTATACCACCAATTTACAAAAGAAACTGATTCTTAGATTAGGATATTTATGGTTTTTTTCTTTAAATCAATTTTTCTAAACCTCAGTTTAGTCTCTCTCATCAATTTTTGGTAACCCAGTGTGTTGCCAGATCCCTTGTGACATCCGAGCTCACTGTGAGCACTGAAATACAGCAGTTTCAGCAGTGAGCAGCCACACTGAAAAAGAAATTCTTATATACTGAGCATTTAGCTAGGAAGTGTCAGGTGGACCATGAGTCAGCACAGGTTTTATTTTTTTTTTTTCTTCCTCATCATGTACTTCAAATCAAATCAATTTAGTTCCTCTGTCAATGTTGTTTTTGTACTGACTGACATTGTTATAAGATTTCTGCTGAAAAACCAGTTACTTTTTGAATCACGTAATGCTTTTATTCTATAGAAGTTAACTGGATTTTAAACATCTGACTTTAATATATTGTGGGGTGCTTATGTTATGGTTTAAATCCATAAAAACAACATTCATTTAGAACCCCTATGCTAGGCAGTATGCTAAGTGATTTCACACATGTTGAGATAGAGAGGCAGAATAAGTTGTTTATTTGAGAAACTAATCCTGTATATGAGTGAATCATCATTAATATGTAAATTCAGCATATTATTGCTTTACTGGCACATTTCTTTCTTATTTGTCCCTTTCACAGACTCAAAAGAGAATCATTGAAGACTCAGTGGCTTGTCATTCCATTTGGACTAGACAAAAAAGCAAAGAAAGAAATAAAGGAAGGCATTTGCTGGTGCTAAGAAAGACTCCTTCAAGAAAGCTGAAAGGGGCTATAATTAGTTCTTAAATACCATCTTAAATCCACTGTGCATATATTTTTCACTCAAAAAATTGAGCATTGAGACCAAAGGGCCTGGAATGTAAAATGATGCAGTTGAATTCTATTTAGAGATAGTTGGAATGCAATTCCCAGTTGCAGGATTGATTTAATCTTCTCATCTTGGGAAGAAATTGAACACTTCAATATCACCAATATTTTCTCATTCTTCTCTTATTATTGTTTTAAACTGACAGTGATTGATTTTGAATAATTATCTTGAAAAATGAATTAGATTAGAATTAATCATCTAGAATATTCAGGAATCTTGTCTATGTTTGTAATCAGCTCGTTTTTAGAAAAAAAAAAGTGATGTTATCACATTTGAGCAGTACAATGTATTTCTTATGCACTAGATACTTGACTATTTTTTGAAACTCACTACATAAATTATAAGACAAATTTCTTCTAAAATCCCAATTGTAAATTAAATTCTTCTGGTAAGAAGCAGTGTATAGGGACTTCAGGAAAAAGATGGAGTAGCAAGCAACAGCACATTTGTCTCTTCAAATTTCAGAATCCATGCATTGTAAAATAACAAGTTGGGGGTGAGAAGAAGGGAAGTGGATCCCTTGGACCCAGGAAGGATCCAACAGGAAAATTAGAGCCTACGGTGAAATGGAAGACACAGGAAACAATGTGGAAAAGGAAAGAGGCAATTTGCATGCCCCCTCGATGCCTGGCTTGTGGCTCAACAGAAAGGAAGACTGAATCTATACGCTTGGTATTATCAGGGGACTCCAGAGACCTTTGGGAGAAAACATAGCAATGGATCAGACCATTGAACGCTGTCTGCTGCAACAGCTGGTGAATGACTTCAGTCCAAGTAACTGTCAACCTCTCGTCATATCCCATTTCAGGAAGAGGGCAACTGAACCCAGGACTCAGGATATTTCAGGAGTCCAGATGCTATTCTCCCATAGTGACTTAGTGACCAACAGTCATGGGAGACATTGGTGGTCAAGGAGCTGTAGTAGGGCAACAAGAGAAACCCCAAAATGGTTTAAGCTAAATGGCACGAATCCAATCTCCACAGTCAGGGGTCAGGTGAAGCATGAATAACGGCAAATGTGAAAGTTCCAAAATTGGCTGTGGCAAAGGATTATAGTTAACCACACCCAAATTACATCAAAACAGAAGATTTCTCTATACTAGCAACAAAGTCTTTAGACAATAAATCTCAGATACAAACCTCAGCACAAAACAAAACAAATAAACAAGAACAATAGAAATGTGGGAAGAAAATGCTATCTAAACTCCAAATTCCTGCAAGCCAACCCCGGAGGACCTGCGGAGCAGAACAGCATACACTGTACACCTGAATTACTGTAAAGCATAGCAGAGAAGGTTGAAAACAGATTAAAGAGCTACTTAACAGGATTTTAAAAAATAACTAAACATGTAATGGAAGTAATAACTTAAAAAGTGCATGAGCTTTCAGAAGACACTAACAGATGAATGAAAAGAGTGATTCAGAGACATGAATGACTAGTTTACCAAAGAATTAAACTCCATAATAAAGTTTGAATCAGAAATCCAGGAGATTAAAAAATCATAGAGGGAAGGGAAAGGAAAGAAGCAAAAAGTAAAAAACAAAAGTGAGAAAAGAAGGAAAATATGAAATCAAAGCTTTTGTAAATGGAGAAGGGAGCAGAGTTTGAAGGTAAGGTAAGGGAATGAGGAAACAGAAACAAGTTACATCATGTATATCATGTACAGGTACAACAAATTCTCTACAATGAATGTGATTATTCTGTATATCTAAAATATACCAATACAATCTGATTTAAAAAAATAAATCATACTGAAAATATGGGGAACAGAACTGAGCGATATGAGAACAGAATTTTAGAACTGGAAGACAACGATGCTTCCAAGAAAAGCTACTCAAAGACACCTTAAAAACATCAAGAAAACAAAAAAGATGGATACAATAACTGTTAGATGATGCAAAGAAGACTAATTTAAGAATAACTAGTATTAATAGAAAATCAGAACACAATATAAATAGCATTTAAGAAAATTGTTCATAGAAATAGTGGCAGAAAGCTTCCCAAATAGAGGGAAGAAAAAAAAATCATACAGATAAGTGAGGCATATAGAATGCCAAATAACCCATCCTAAAAGAGAATCTCTCCAAGCTACATAATATCCAAAGTACTGAAAATCCATCACATGAATGAAATTTTAAAATCTGTTAGAGAAATACAATAAATTAAATAAAAAGTAAAACCCATTAGAATCATGGCATCATTTTCTATATAAACTTTTAAAGTGAGGAGGACCTGGAGTGAAAATTCAAGCTCTAAAAGATGATAATTTTCAATGCCATGTTATGTGTCTTTAAAACTTGTCTCTAAAATTGATGGTGAAATAAGGTACTTGTATTGCAAGGAGAACCTCCGAAATTTATGACTACTAAAACAGTCTTGCAAAAAATTTTCACACATTATCATAGAGACAGTGAAGCCAACAATGCCAGTAAGTCAAAAGGTATGAATATATCTGGTAGGGTAAGAAGCTAAGCAAAAGCAAAAAAATGAGGAAACCAGCAACACAAAAATAGTGCAATGATAAGAGTAAGTCAGTAAATTTGAGTAAATAGCTGTCAGCGTGAATGGCCTCAATTCCCCAATGAAAAGACAGAGACTGACAAAATGGATCAATAAACAAAATGTAACAATATGCAATATAAAAGAAAACACATTTAATTTAAAATACAGCATCACAAATTAGACAAACCCAATGATGGAAAACAGTATTCCATGCAACAGCAATGTCCCCCTGCCGCCAAAGCTGGAGTTTCTCCCCTAACTTCAGACAAAGTAAGTTCAACCCAAGACTGATCAGCACAAAGAAAGCTACTATATATTGGTTAACAGACCAATTCAACAGGAAGAGTACAATTATAAACACATATGTAGCAAATACTAGCACATGAAATTTCATAAAACAGACACTAATGGACACAAAAAATCAGATAAGTAGATAATACAGTTATAATAGGGATCTCAATACCCCACTCTCATAAGTAGACAGATCGACTAGACATAAAAATCAAAAAAGGAATATAGAGTTGAACCAAATCTTTGAACAAATGTATTTAATAGATATCTACAGAGTGTCCTCTAACAACAGTAGAATATATATTCTTCTCAGCAGCACATGAGACTCTCTCCAAAATAGGTCACATACTAACCCATAAAGTATGCTGAAGAAAATGCAGAAGAATTGAAATAATCCCAAGGATGTTATTGGATCATAGTATGATAATACTAGAAATTGTTTGCAAAATAGACTATAGAAACTATGAAAACATGTGGAAATTAGATAATATCCTCTTGATTAATTAATGGATCAGAAGTGAAATGAAAGAAGAAATTAAACAGCTCCTATAACCAAGCTATAATGCCAGTGTTGCATAACTCAACCTATGGGACTCAATCAAAAGAGATCTAAGAGTGAAGTTTATAGGACATCAAAATATGGAAAAATCATCCCCTGTTCTTGGATAGGCAGAATCAATTTTGTGAAGCATGCCATGCTTCCAAAACTATTCAACAGATTTAACACAATCCCGATCAAAATACCAATAGCATTCCTCACAGAACTGATGGAAGCAATGGTAAAGTTTACATGGAACCAGCAGAGACCTAGAATAGCAAAAGCAATTGTGGGCAATAAGAACAAGACAGGTGGCATCATAGTCCTGGATTTGAAATTATACCACAAAGCTACAGTGGTAAAAATTGCCTGGTTAGCAAAAACAGACTGTGAGTCAAGGGAACAGAAAAGAAAATACTGAAACCACTCCAGGCACAATGAGGTACATTGATTTTGACAAAATTGACAAATGCTTTTGTTGGAGAAAATATAGTCTCTTTAACATGTGATGACCTGAAAAATGAATATCTACATGTTGAGGATAAACATAGATCCATGTCCCATACCATGCACTTAACTAAAATCAAAATGAATCAAAGATCTACACATTTGAACAGAAACACTGAATCTGCTGCAAAAATATGCAAAACAGTTAAAACATAGGTGTAAGCAAAGACTTTCTGAACAAACCCTGGTGCACTAGAAATAATACCAAGAATTAACAAGCGAGGTCACAACAAAATCAAAAGTTTTGGCACAACAATGGCAACTACCAAAAGAGAAAGGAGACAACCTAAAGAATGGGAAACATTTTTTGCCAGATAATCCTCAGACAAAGGACCATTACTTAGGATGTCTAAAGAAATTAATTAGATCCCACAATTTTAAAGACCCAATAAAAAATGGGCATTGGAAATGAACAGTCCCTTCTTAGATGAAGAAATAAATGGTCAAAACTAAAAACACAGTCAATGCTGGCCACTCAACAGATGCAAATTAAAGCATCACTGAGATTCCCTCTTTCTCCAAAAATAATGGTTGTATTAGAAAAATCAATGAATGCTGGTTAGGTTTTGGGAGAAAACAACCCATCGCTATTTTTGGTGAGAGTTTAAGCTAACACAAACACTATGGAAATCACTATAGAGAATTCTCAAAAAAAGTAAAAATAAAAATTCCATTTGACTCAGCTATTCTGCTTCTAGTGATCTTTCCTACAGTAAAAGGACTCATACTACAATGATGTATGTGTACCCATGTTTAAAGTAGCACAATTTATAATAGCTAAACCTTGGAAGCAGACTATTTGTCCATCAACAGATGACTAGATAAAGAAAAAATGCTATTTATACAAAACAGAGTATTACTCTGCTGTAGAGGATAGACTTCAATCATTTGCAGAAAAATGAATGCACTTTGAAATCATCATGTTCAGTGAAATTAACAGATGCACAAGCTTAAATACTACATTGTTTCTCTTATGGAAAAACAATATATAAATAAAGTGTGAAATAAAGGAAAGATAGCAAGAAAAGAGAGAGAGAAAATGTTATTGCTATCCAGAATAATGTATCTAAAAGTGTTTCCTTGATTCAGTATAATTGTTTTATATGTTTTTTAAAAAAAGTATTAGCTTGGCTGTTAATTTGTGTATTTGTGTATATGATAATTAAATTTATAATGAAGTATATGATAAATAAATGAATTTGATGTTGGCAAAATTAGAGGGGTGGAAGGAACAAGAATAAAGAGTTGATGTGTGCTATGTGCCTGTACCAATTTCATGTATTGACTGTCATCATTATGTACTACAAACATGTACTAAACATTAAAAATTAAAAAAAAACAAAAAACAAGCCATTTATAATTAAAATATTCAGAATATCAAAGCCAGGAGACCTGAAGTGTATCATTGGCTTAGCCACTACCTGCCCAATGAGCAAATATGAGCTCTCTGACCTGATTCTCTGCAAGTGTAAAATAAAGAGTTTAGTAAATGATGCTTTCTAAGGCCTTTTCTTATTCTAAAATTCTGCTCTTACATATTACATAGTTTTATCTTGCTTAAATTAGTGGTCCATTTCCCATCTAGGTCTCTGAAGTAACATAAAAGAATAATTAAGAGAGAGCACAAAGACAAGCTAATCAGGGAATTAATCATTCTTTCATGGTTGCTTTTGTCTAGGCATATGTTTTCTACCATAGTACTTCTTGAATTTTACCTGTATTCAGAGTGCCTGGAGTTATTACTGAAGTGCAGACTTTGATTCAGTAGGTTGTAGGAGAGGCCTGAGAATGTAGGATGCTCTTGCTGTTGGTTCCAATGTACAGTTTTGAGTAACAATACTCTAGTTGTAAAACAAGTACAGGTGAGTCTGGGAAGTTGTTAAAAATTCAGATCCCAGAGGGGGCCAGAGGTTTCGCTCCATGGCATAAGCACCTGCCTGGCAGGCATGAAGTTGTGAGTTCGATCCCAAAAATAAAATAAAAATACAAAAAATAAAAAACTAAAAATGAAAAAAAATTCAGATCCCAAATATCCAGAGATTCAGAGATCAGCATGGAGTTACAAATTCTAAATTCTTAAGATGTTTCCTAGATGTTATTAGGGGATAAGGGACCAAATTTCATACATGTGAAAGTTATTATATCATAGACCTATGCAGGAATCTCCTTAGAACATCTTTTCTAGTTTGTTCAGGTTTTCTTTTCAAACTCAGTCACTAATTTATTAATGCGTCTGCTTTTAAAATAATTCTGGAAAACCCATTCTTTTTATGTCATGAATTTTGTTGTCTAGTTAGAATGACAATTGAGCATATATGGAGGTTTTGTTTGTCTTCATAGATTAAACTTGAAGTGTCATTTCTACCCATCTCAGTACCTGAAGGGAAGTATGCTAACAAGGGATAAAATCTAACATGGAAGAAAAAGACCCCAAGCTCTATTTCTACTATTGTTAACTCTTCATTGATCCATTTGGAGCCTTTCTCATAATTGCAACTGTGGGACATTATAGCCATTATTATTATTATTATTATTATTATTATTATTATTATTTTTGCAGCACTGGGGATCAAACTCACAGCTTCACGTCTGCCAGACAGGCGCTTAAGCCACTGAGTCAAACTCCCGGCCCTAGTTTTTTGAGGTGGGATGACACTATGTAGCTCAGGCCAGCCTTGCACTCACATTGTAGCTCAAGCAAGCCTCGAACTCACAACGCTCCTCCTACCTCAACCTCCCGAGTGCTGGGATTAAAGGCGTGCGCCACCACGCCCGGCTTTACCATAGCCATTTACATTGTTACTTGGCTGGATCTGTGAGATCCTTGAGGCTGAAATAAAGAACCTACTCCATCATTTCTGTAGAATACGTTTGCAGATTTGTGGACTCTCTTCCGGCAAAGGAATTTTTAAACCATTGCCCCAGGACAGCGCAACTGGTAAGAGGAGTGTGACTTTGTGCTCCTGCCTTCCTCCATTGCCCCGAGACATGTGGTTGGTGAGAGGAGTGTGAGTTAGGGCTCCTCCCTTCCTCCATCGACCCAGGACAGAGTAGGTGGTGAGAGAAGTTGGAGACCCATCCCTTCCTCCCTCCACTGGTGGGATTCAGGGCCCAGATATCTGCAGAAATGCCAATGAAACAGAAGGGCCTGGCTGAGGCACACAGAGTGGACAGGTGGAACTGGAGTTGTGGAAATATCCTATGCAACTTTAGCAACATGAACCAACAGGTGATCTCTAACCTTTCTTTTTATTTTGTTCTCCTTGTCCACTTCCTCTCTTTTGTCAACTGTCTTGCTTGACTTTATGAAACTTTCATGAGGGTGAACATTGTCTCTTCTCTTTCTGATTCACTTTGAAACTCCTAGGATTTTTCTTCCACTCTTTCCTTCCCGTGTCCTATAATTGCCTAAAACCTGGCTGATCACCTCTTGTTCTTCAACTTTGCTCCTACTACATTTAACCTCATTTATCTATTCATCCTACCACTTGTCCTCCTGAACCCTGCCACCCACAACAGGGTAAAATCACTCTATTAAGTGGAAAATCTTTGCATACAAATTCCTGATATAAGTTGGATTATATTATATTTCTGTAGACCTTCCTCCCTCAGTTATAGATATCAGGATAATAGTTATCACAGTTTGTCAGGAGTTAGACTGTACTTGAGTCTATTGTTATGGCCAGCAAAACTACTTTGACCAGACTGTTACACATGCCATAATCAATTTTGCCCTCCTAAAAGACAACACTGCAATTGTCACAGGTCATAACCATCACTGTAGTCCAGTACTAAAGGAATGGGCTCCAGGTCAAATACATAGAAATTCCTTAGTCTTAATATATTGGGAAGGTAGGTTCTTGGGATAGATATAAAGACCAAGAACCTCCAACATCTAGAAGTCATCTGGAGGAAAAGACGCCTTGTAGAAAAACCTTGATATCAGTGATAAGGTTATCTAACACAAGAAATCTACACGTATCAACACAGAAAACAAAGCAAAATATAATGTAGAAAATGACAAGACAAAGAATTAAAATACAGTCCCAAAAGCAGAGCTCACCCAGGACAAGTCCAGAACACAAAGAGAGAGAGGAACTGAGAAGTAAGCAAATGGAAGTCTGAAATGGTAGCAGCAGAAGTGAAAAAAAACAAATGGAAGAGGCTACAGAAAAAATAATCTCTATGGTACGAAAGAAATGACTATCAAAATAAAAGACATTAAAGCAGACACAGAAAAACTAATAGAGAAGCTCAGGAAAATGATGGAAACCATGAATGCCCATCACAGACAAGAAATGAAATCAGTGAAACAGATTCAAACAGAAGAGCAGGAGATCAGAAACTCCATTGAAAGTATATGCAACAGATTGAATGAAGGTGAGGGTAGAATATCAGATCTGTAAGACAAAAATGCAACTAGCAATGAGTAAAGGAAAGATATCTTAAAAATCACAAGAGACCACAAAAAATCAATCCAACAGTTATATGATGAAGCAAAGAAGAACAACACGAGACTGGTTGGAACCAGTGAGAAATCTGGTGACAATGCAAAAGTCACTACAGACTTCTTCACAGAAATAATGGCAGAAAACTTCCCAAACATGGATAAAGAATTTGGCATACAAATAAGAACAAAATAGAACTCCAAATAGCCATGACTAAAACAAGTCTACACCAATGCACATTATAATCAAGATTCCAGAAATTCAGCATAAGAAAAATATATCAAAAGCAGATAGAAGAAAGAAGCATATCACATATAGAGGAAAGCCTATCAGAATCACAGTATACTTTGCAACACAAACCTTCAAATCAAGGAGAGCTTCGAGTGAGGTATTTTAAGCCTTAAAAGAAAACAATCTTCAACCCAGATTGATGTACCTCACAAAGCTATCTTTAAAAATTCATGGAGAAACAAGATACTTCCATGACAAAGAACAACTGAAGAAATTTATGACCACCAAATCAACTTATGTTAGACATATTAGAAAGGGACTACAAAGACCTCAAACACATGAGCACCAGTAAAAAGAAGCCACCAGGCACGGCAAGCAATTAAACAGAGGAGAACAAACAACTATACATATCAACTATCATATTGACTATATAAACATATCAACTATACATAACAACTGTCAGTTATAACCATCAATGTAAATATTCTCAACACACCAATCAAAAGAAACAGACTTGCAGAATAGATCAAGAGGCAAGACCCATCAATATGCTGCATTCAAGAAACACATTTAACTCAAAAGTAATTGATAGACCAGAAATCAAAGAATGGAAAACAATTCTTCATGCCATAGGAACTCAGAAAAAATCTGGGGTAGATAATTAATTTTCAGACAGTGCAAACTTTAAATCAAAACTGAACAAAAGGGACAAAGAAGGTCACTACATACTTATTAAGGGAAAACTTCAAGAAGAAGAAATGATAATCATAAATACTTATGCCCCAAACACAAGTTCACCCAACTACATAAAAAAACATTAACAGACATGGAAAACCAAGTAAGCACTAACACATTTGTAGTGGGGGACCTTAGCATCCCACTGTCACAAATAGATAGATCAGTTAGACAAAAAATCAACAAAGAAATATTAAAATTAAACCGTCTGTGAAAAAATGGGCTTGGTAGATGTCCACAGAGTGCTTCACCCCAAAACATCACAATACACATTCTTCTTTGCTGCACATAGGATAGTCTCCAAAATAGACCATATATGAACTGACAAAACATGTTTAAGTAAATGTAGAGGAACTGACATCACCTCATGCATACTATCTCCCCATAGCATACTGAAACTGGAAATCAACAACAAAGGAAACCACAAAAACTACATTAACACATTGAAATTGAACAATACCCTTCTGAACAACCGATGAGTCAGGGAGGAAATTAAGACAAAATTGTATAAAATTAAATGATAATCCCACCACTACATACCTAAACTTACGGGATGAAATGAAAGCAGTCCTACAAGGGACATTTATAGAGATTAATTCACACATCAGGAAAATAGAATGAGTTCAAATAAACAAAACAGTATTGAACCTCACACTTCTGGGAAAAGAACAACAAATCAAACCCAAAGCTTGTAAGGAGGAAATTAAAAGATGAGCAGAAATTAATGCAATAGAGACTCAGAAAACAATACAAAGAATAAATGAATTAAAAAGTTGGTTCTTTGAAAGGATAAATAAAATTGATAAACCAAGGGCCAGGAGTTTGGCTCAGCAGCTTAAGTGTCTGTCTGGCAGGCGCGAGGCTGTGAGTTCGATCTCTGGTGCTGGAAAAAAAAAATTGATAAACCATTAGCCAACTTCATCAAAAAGAGCAAAGAAAAAGTACAAATTCAAGCAAGTAGGAAAGAAAAGGGGAAATCACAACATATCTCAAAGAAATCCAGGAGATCATCAATATCAACTATGAGAACCTATACTCTAATATTGAAAGCACAAAAGAAATGGACAGATTCCTAGATAATACTGAATTGCAAAAACTAAGTCAACAACTTATAAAAATTCTAAATAACCCAATATCAATCAATGAAATTGAAAATGTAATTAAAAATTTACCAACAAATAAAAGCCCAGGTCTGATGGATTCACTGCTGAATTCCACAAGAAATTTAGATAAGAACTAATATCATCAACACTGAAACTCTTTAAAGAAACTGAAAAAGAAAGCAGTACTTTCAAAATCATTCCTGGAAGCAAATATTACCATGATTCCAAAACCAGAGAAGAACACAACCAAAAAAGAAAACTACAGGCCAATCTCCCTAATGAACTTGAATGCAAAAATCCTTAATAAGATACTGGCAAACAGAATGCAGAAAATCATCAAGAAGATTATACTCCTAAGAAGATTATACATAATGATCAAGTAGGATTCATCCCAGGGATGCAGGGATGGTTCAGCATACACAAATCAATAAATGCAATAAACCATATTAACAGAACCAAAGACAAAAATTATATGGTCATCTCAATAGATGCAGAAAACACATTTGAAAAAGTGCAGCACCAATTCATGATAAAAACCCTACAGAAAATTGGAATAGATGGTCTTCACCTCAATGTTGTAGAAGCGACTTATGATAAACCAACAGCTAACATCATATTAAATAATCAAAAACTGAAAGCTTGCACTGTAAAATCAGCAACAAGACAAGGATTTTCATTATCACCACTCCTATCCAATGTATTTCTGGAAACATTAGCCAGAGCAATTAGACAAGGGAGAAATAAAAGGAATAAAGGCAGGCAACAAAGAAGTTAAACTATCATTTGAAGATGACATGATATTCTACATAGAAGACTCTCAAAATTCCACTAAATGACTTGTAGATTTAAAATCCAATTTCAATAACATAGCAGGATACAAAGTCAACACTCAAGAATCAATTGCATTACTGTACACAGGAAACACATTCACAAAGAGAGAAATCAGAGAAAGCATGCCTAAGAAAAGTTGAACTGTGATGGGGTTAAGGGGAAAGGAAAAAAGGAAAAAGGAAAAAACACTATTTATACACATGGTAATTAAGATAATCATACCACTAGTTTCTCTTAGTTCATTAAAAAGAAATGCTTGTGCTAATATTGCTTGCCTATATCTTGTACTCTGAATACTGTGAAGACAACAATACACAATACATTATTATAACTCTTCTACTAACCTGTTTTGAAAGTGTTTTACTGTTTTTTTCTCTTTAAAATTAGAATAATAATTTTTAAATCATGTCAGTAGGAGAAACATGAGAAAGTTTTACTAGAGACTTTTAAGATACACTCAAGGGTGGATTGTAGGTACTCAGAGAAAATAAGAAATATTTTGAGGTTGAGTTTGGTTAATTTAAGTGGATGCCTTCAAGATGGATTATCTCAGATGTGTGACCTAGACTGTGTGTTGTTACTGTCAGGTTACAATGCACACCATCTCCATGTGTTTGTGGTTGAGACCAGCTGCCCACCATGAGGATGGAGGAAGTGCAATTTACAGGTGAAAAGGACAGGTCCACAGGCTGGATTTATAGGCTTATACTCAAAGGACATTTAGAATTGGGGGGGGGATGTGTGTTTCCTCAGAGGGGAAATGGCTTGAGTAACTTTTGTGTCTTGAAGCTGTTTTTCTTAACAGCTCAATTTTAAAATCTTGATTTCCTTGACTCCTTTCTACCTAGTTATAATTTCTTCTATCCTTCCTCAGCATGGTGGTTTAGTGGGTACCCAACAAGGAGAATTAATCATTAGAGTTCAGAGGGATAGTATTATAGTTGACAGAAAGTCACTGAAGTACTCTGATTCTAAGTAAAATAAGTGAAATTGTTGACCTTACTTTTTCATTCGTGAGTATCACACATGTAAGTATGAAATTAATGTACAAACTACCAATGATGTATATATGACCTGTGGTTCTGTTGAATAATATTGAAAGCATTTTAAATACAATCATTTCCTTTTGGAGACAAGAAGAAAATGCATCAAATAATAAAAACTTGCAATAAATCAAAGTTATTAAATCATGTTAAAAGCCTTGATTAGCTTTAATGTGCAAAGCAGTTCTTCCTTTTCTGTGCATCTAAACCAAAGGCCATCTCTTATCCTTCTTGTGTTCATCTATAAAAGTTCATTAGTCTCAATATGGGGGTTAAAGTCAAAAATGAAAATTGTTCTAGAGTAGATTATAGTGTCCTTTTTTATGTCTAAATCTTGTAATCTGAACAACTACTGCTAAGATAACAACATGCAATATATTAATTAGTGTTAATTTCCTGCTTTTTTTTGAAATTCTGTATCATTTCTAACCTTGTCTTTAAAATAAGAACAAAACAAAAACAAATACAAAAAACCCTCTTCTTAGCATTGCAGCAAATGATGGTGCAATTTTCTACTGAGAAAAATACCACAGAAAAAGAGGATGCAACATGTTGGAATGAGGTCGATTGTATTTCTTCAGGAAAGAAATGCCTCATTGAAAATGTGACATTTGCTCAAGGACCCAAGCAAGATGGAAAGTGAGCTCTGCAGTTATTTGTGTCCTATCAAGTTGTCCACCTAGGCAAGACAAAAGCCTTCATGCATGTAGCAAATACCACAAGAAAGCTCAATGTGGCTGGACTGCAAGGAGACAAAATGGGAAACTGTATGACTTATGAAGATTTTAGGTTTCCCTGTTACTCAAAAAGCTTTGAATTGAGACATCATCATGTACTGACTTTCATAAGGACCTCTCAGGCTACTGGGTTGAAAATATGTAATAGAAAAGAGCAATACAAGCAGGAAGATAACGTATAGTAGGCATTAGCAAACTGGAGTCCAAAGATCAGATCTGGAGAACTGTCTGCCCAGGTAAACGAAACTGTGACAATATAGACACCGTTTTTAATTGCATGGTCTCAATGTTGTTTTCACATTGAGTCAGAGTTAAGTAATTGCCACAGAAACCTTTTGGCCCACAAGACCTAAAAAATTACAGTCTGATCTTTTACAGATAAACGTTGCCCACTCTTGAACTAGAAGCTCATTGCAATAATGCAAGGTAATTTTGGCTTCTACCAGAATAAGAATAGTAAACGTGAAGAGAGATATTCAGATACTGCCTATATTTTGAAAATAGAATGAAAAATGTGCTGACAGAGTAAGGATATAAAAGAAAGACAATAATCATGACTAACTGTTTTTTTGTTCCTTTTCAGGGATAGGAAAGATGAAGTTGTTACTTACTTAAGAAATACTGTAGAAGAGTATGCTTGGAACTTAAGAAGTATAATTCACTAGTTTAGTCTTTGAAATTCCATATAGATGTCATGCAAATAGATGCAACTCTAAGACCAGAGTTCAACATAAAAATTTGGGAGTTTTGGTCAGGTAGGTGGTTTTTAAAATCATTGATGAGATCACAGGTGAGTGGTGTTATAAAAGCAAGAAGTTCTAAAATGAGATACGAAGTTTTAACTTCCTAGTTTTTGAAGGTCAAACAGATATGGTAAAACTACAAAGAAAAATATGAGAAAGAGCAGATAGTGTAACAGGGAGAGAAGTAAGGGCAAATGAAAACTGTGATGTCTCACAAAGGAGGTCATCATCAGCTAAGTTCATGGCTGGTGCTCTTTTATGTAGGATTAAGGTACGGAATCTGTTGCTGGTTTTGAACAATGTGGAGATTATTGATAACCTTTAAGGTGGTATGTTGAGTGGAATCTTGATTGGAATAGATTCAAAAGAGAATTGTAAGACACTGAAGGCATCTCAAAATTAATTTGTCCAGAAGTTTTCTGTCAAAGTAAAACAGAGAAGCTAACAAAGGAGAAGTGCTATAGAGGATTTTTCTACATTTCTTTAAGATGGGTAAGATTTTCATATGGTATTGGAATAGCAATATTAATGTTCTTATATGCTATTAGAATATGAAATATTCATAATAGTATCCAAGTGGTATGGTTTGAATATGCCCCCCAAAATTTATGGGTTGAATGTTTAATCCTTAATTTACATGTTACTGCTATTTGGAGGTAGAGACTTTGGAAGGTCATTAGAACTAGATGAGGACCTGAGGGTGGAGGCCCTCATGAAGGCATTAGTAGCTTTATGAAAGAGAAAGAGGAATTGGACCTAGAATGCCCGTTCTTCCTTACCATGCAGTGACCTCTACTACCATGTCATGATGAATTGAGAGATCTCTTACCAGATGCTGATCAGATGCTGGTACCTTGCTTTTGGGCTTTTCAGACTGGAACTGAAAAGAGACAAATTAACTTCATTATAAATTACCTGGCCTCAGTTATTTTGTTAGGATAAACAGCAAATGGATTAAGACACCATGAGAAATAAAAAGTAATTTCCGGAGCAACATGTTTGTGCAAGTATATAAGTGGAAAAGGTGTCCTTTTGTAAGTTTACTGACTGTCTAATTAAAATACAGAAGGGAAGAAAGAGTGCATGGGCAATATACAAACAAGGGAGTACAGAGAAGTGGGGAAGCTGGAAACATCTTCTCTGATTATTTCATTTTGAATTCTTTATTTTTTAATCTCTTCTTCTTTGTTTCTAATCTTTTTCTTTCTGGTGTAGGAAGCAAAGCCAACAAGCTGAGAAGAAAGTGATACTTTAAGTATAGAAAATAATGGAGGCTTAGAGTAAAAAGAATCATGATCTAAGAGAAGGATCAATTAGACTAAGAAAATTTAGATTATCTGGCAATATTTTGGACTACAATTCACAACAAAACATGTTATAGAAATGGTACAAATAAAAATATTATGTGTCTAATAAGAGCTTAATAATGAGATAGATAATAGCTTAGAACTTTCAATATGTGGACTATATTTTTACTATGGGTAATGGGGTTCCAGGATAGGTTTCCAGGTTCTTATGTACAACCAAGAATTGGATGTGGCATGAGATGGTAAGTTAAAAGCAGCTAAATTTAATGAAGGTTAAAGGACAAAGGTATGCTCAGAGTGAAACCTTTCTGCTAGTTTCTAGCACAAGCCTTTAGTATGTTGGGCATAAGAATTTGAGATGCTGCACCAGGCCTAGGGTGCCCAACACTGGGTTTTTCAGAGCATGACTGATGTGACCGATAGGGTGCTGAGTCATGTTATTTGTGTCTACTGCACATATCCTTTCTCTTAATTCATTTTGTTAAATTACATATATGAGATGCAGTCCACATGTATGAAATTTGATGAGCTCCAGGTAAAGAAAGGTCATTGTAGGTCATGCCTTTAGGTCAAGCACCACATGAGTCCCGACTTGGGATTTTGGAATTTTCCAAGGGTCTTTGTTATTTTTATCTCTGCCTCTGAGTAGCTAGCCTTTGGAGAAAGGTCAGAGGGGTTGGCCCTGCGGTGAATGGAGGGGAGTTGGTCCCATATCCCCTAATTGCACTATCTATATTAATAGTGTAATTGTTGAACAATTTTCTACCTTGTTTAATAACAAAAGAGAATTTCATTAATGTTTGTGGAAAAAAAACTAAAACTTTGCTCCGCCTCACATTTTATATTATCATCATGTTCATTATTGTTGTTGTTGTGATACGATTTGATATATTTTTCCATTAAAACTCCAAAGTCCATTACTGTTAAATAACTGGATAGCATAAAGAGCCTGATAATTTCAAGCAGGTTGTATATAGTTAACATATTCATTTTATTTTGGCTATGTGCATCACACAGTTAGTTGAAATCTAGTTCTTATTTTTAAAATTCTCAGTTTTTAAAAATAAAAGTTATTACCTAGATGAATATGAATATCCTTTGTCTTCTACTTCAATAACTGTTCCAGTTGCAGTACATGGTTTTTAATTTATGCTAATTTTGTTTCTTTGCCACATTCAAGGTCAGTCACCACAAGAACTACTGCATTTCTATGAAAACTGCTTGTGTCATTCAACACTTCAGCCATACTTATACAAAAACATTAGCTTATTTTTTGTTATTTTTAAATTGGGTAAGTATCCCAATGAAATCTTCATGCAAATCACCAAACTCATTAACATGTTAATTCATTCTTTGAAAGTAGCAAATAAAAACGATAGAATTACAGGGGCTTCATCGCGAAATGCAAAATTTTTTTGTAAAACTAGATGGAATGAATTTCAGGCAACAAACACAGTTCGAAGTCTCAAGTTAGTGTGGATCACTCCTCTATGAAGATATATTTAGCAAAACATGGTTTAGTTTTCAAATTTTAGATCCAAAGAATTTTTAGGTTTTTCTCTGCAATGTGACTTCTATCACTTAACCTGTGTGTTGATAAATCAAAAATTTGTAACTTCTGTCTATGTCTCTTCTAAGTTTTACTCACACATTTAACTGTTGTGAGATCTTCCTTAGAGTAATTCATGAATGTCATGTTCAAAACTGATCACGTGAGTTTTTTACACATTCACTCTGAGAATGATGATTATTCACAGTAATCACACTGTGCAGATTCCAACAAATGTTGACATAGTATGAAAGGGTGCACAGTTATTTCGAGAGGTTCCTCGGATTATCTGTGTGTGGGTTCTATCACAGCAATGTAGAACACAATGTCTTGGTAAAAAAAGAGTCTCTAGGTTGACAAATGATGAAGCATGTAGGAAGAAGTGGGCTGAACCCTCTGTAGTCATGTGTAGAACATGAACATAATGTATAGACTTTAGTTACATTGAGTTTCCATTATAAGAAGAGATGTGTATATGTTTGCATCAATGTCTTTATTCAGAAAGGGTATATTTGCTGAAATTCAACATTTTTTTTTGAAAAATATATCTATAACGTTCAGAATGGTCTAACCAAAGTCAGACCATTGCTCCTTTACTACTTTAAGACTGGAAAAACGAGTTAATTTTTAATAAGAATGAGAGTGAAGAAGTATCAATTTTAGCTACTTGTATTTACCAAGTCACAGTACTGAAAACCAGAGATACAGTAAATTCCCAATTTATGAACATTTGAGTTGTGAACTTTCATGGGTATGCCATGTAAGACTCACTTTGTCTGCTTATGAATGAATTTCCACTCACAAACAATTGGAATGGAGCTCATTCATAATTTAGGAACTTAATGTATCAGAAAAAAAAATCATACGGTATTTATGAATCTGAAAAAGGGACAGGTTAGCAGTCTGGTAACATTGTTACCAAGTAGTCAGTCTCCTTTAAAAGTGGCTTGCCAAATAAACCTTTCTGGGATTTGTGGGCTCCTCTCTCCTGCAGTTGGATTCCAGATTCTCCTTGTCTCAAACAAAGAATTGAATGCAGTGACCAAAAAGCAGTGCCAACACGTATTTGAAAAAGTAAAAGTGAAGAGTGAGGGAGAAACTGTCTCTACAGGGTAAACTTGGGCTGAGTAAAAGAGGAAAAAGCAAGATAAAAATACACCCCGGAGGACACAGCTCAGCCTATGGAAAGGAAAGTCATGATAATGAACCCTTTATGGCATCTGTATCCTTTTTATGCCATCCAAATCCAAGGGAACCCTTTTATGCCATCCAAATCTACACATGGGTCCTGAGAAGTGGTGCTGGGATCCCACCCCTCACTTTCCAGCCAGTCCACGCCATGCCCTATCTTTGATCTCAATATCTAAGAAGAGTTGTCCAGATTCAGAAACCACAAAGTGCTGATGTTTTCTGAAAATCATTTGTGATATTTCAAATGTGCAATAAACTCCTTCTTAAAAACAGCAATAACCAACTCATCAGACTTACACATCTATCCCTAAGCTATTTAACACTTTTATAATGGAACTAACCTCTGCTCATGCCAAGAATTATTCTTTTTTAAAAAAATTATTTCATTATTTTAAAAACAAAGCAAAACAAAAAAAGGATAAAAATGATACAGAATTTCAAACAATAGGAAATTCACACTAGTTAATATACTGCATATTGTTATCCTGAAAGTAGTTGTTCAATTTACAAGACCTTTTTCCCCATCAAAAATATACTTACTCATCAATTTTCCAGGCCTCCTGCAAAATACATACCTTCTCAGAAAATGACACCATTATCATTTCACAAAGAATGCTGCTTCCCCTCCTAATTTCTAGCCAAACACCAATCATCTCCAGTCTATACTCCTATAGCAACTTTCTGCAGTCTGAATATTTTCCAGTATTTTCTACTAATTTCTCCAAAAGTAAACCTTTTTCAAAAATTATTCACATTGCCCCACTTTCTTATTTAATGTTTATGAAACACTGTCTTATTTTTTACAGGTATGAAGGTAGTCACTCAAATAACTTTTTTTTCTGTATTTTTTCTCAATCATTTTCTGATATACTAGAATAAAATGGAAGGTTTTTTTTTTCCTTTGTAGGTTGCTACACACCATTTTCCTTGTATTCGGTTGCACTAAATATTTTTTCAAATGTTTTTTGAATTCATGGCATTTTCCAGATTTAGATCTTTTGTATTCAGCCCTACATTTGCCTGGAGTATTTTCCCACACAACATTTCTTATTTCTCAGGTCTTTGATAAATATCATACATGGGGGGAGATTTTGACCATCTAACCTTTTAGTATATACTTTGTACATGAAAATATCTGCCTACTTATCCTATAGAATTTAACATAATCTTTGACTAGCTTGTTTATTCATGAGTTTGTTACCGATATCAGTGTCAATCTATTCCATATCATATTCTTAGTAAATGACTGTTTAAATAAATGATTTAACCAATTAATCAACGTACCACATTCCTTGGGAAAGCTATAGTTTGCATTCATAGTTTATAAATCCATGAATTTCCCCACTTGATCAGTTGATATTTGGATTACAGGTGATAATTGTTTTCTTAACACTTCTTTTACTCCCTGCTTTTAACATGAAAGGATTCTGTTTTAAGCAAATTTTACAGTCATTTGGTATATCAAACTTCTAAAGTTCTTGCTGTTTCTTTCTCCTTCCAACGAATATTTGCAGAGACATCATTTAGCTGCATACCCCTGCTGATTTCTCGTTTTCACTCCTCTTTACCTCTTCCCCTATTTTAACTAGAATATTAACACCATACAAATCAAAATGCATATTTATCAAGCAAAAGAATTTTCTTTACCCTCTTCCTATGATTTTCACAGACAACATACATTTGTGGAAGGTAGCAAGGCTAATAAAAATAAACTCGAATCTGGGGGAAAAAAGACTTAATTCAAAAAGTTCATCTCAAGTGACTGAAATCACAGTGTGAATCAGAGCATTTATTAAGATGCTGCAGAACCAGCTGAAATAGATCATGTTTTTATATCACCAACCATGCCTTTGGCAAATAAACATGACCATAGCCACTCAATTTTAATTTTACCGAATGCCATTTCTGAACTTTCAGTGATCTCTAATACAAATTCCAGAGTCTCAGAGAAAATATAATCAGAAATCATGCCGTATCATACCTCAGATTCCTGCCATAGAAGTCATTAAAATTAAATTAGCTTTAAATGTTCATTTATCTATAAGGTATCTATTTGGTTATCCTTTTGTGTCAGAGGGAACATTAATAATACTGCTAGCTAGTGTTCCATTGCTGGGACAAAACACCGAGGAGAAAGTTCATTTTGGCTCACAATTTCAGAAGTCCCAGTTCCTAGTTGACTGATTCCATTGTTTCTGGCTCTATGGTGAGGCAGAAGAAGGCTGCTCACCACACAGCAACCAGAAAAAGAGAGGGAGGAAGGGAAGGAGACAGAGTGAGATAGAGAGACAGACAGCGAGCAAGAGAGAGAGAGAGAGTGAGAGAGTGAGTGAGAGAGAGAGAGAGAGAGAGAGAGAGAGAGAACAGAGTCCACAACGGCATGCCCCCATGACTTACTATCTTCACTTGGGACTCATCTTCAAATTTCCATGACCTCCCAATAATTCATTCCATCAAATCACAAATTTACTGATGGATTAATCCATCGGTAAAGCTATAGTCTTCACAATCCAATCCTCTTCGAAAGGTCCTACCTCACATGACAGGAGAAATTTGTGGGACATTTTAGATTCAAATCACAGCAGTAATGTCCCATTTCGAATTCTGCCCGAAAGTCTGACGGGTTCCACGGACAGAGCCTGAACCCAGAGTGGCTATTCATCGTACTGAGAAGAAGCCATCATTTACTTTTACCATTTATTTTCTTCCCCCGCCAGTCACCAAAGGAAGATACACAAGTTGGGGAAGGTGACAGACACATGAACTTTCTCATTCTGTTAAGTTTTACAGGTTCTTACCGATACAGAACAAGGAGAAGAATGTCATGCTTTTGACAAGTACTGAATATACTTGTACCTATCTATCAGGACAGGGGAATGGAAAGGTGCTTAAGGTAAATGGGAGCTGTATGAAGAACCCAAATTACTTCTGAGGATGTGAAAGTGAGGCAGTATAGGTTGTAATCAGAATGACTGAGATGTAGGGAGGCCAGGATTGTGCAGAGTATGTCCCTATGTCCCTAGGGAGATGAGAAGTAACTGAGAGTGTCATGTAAATAATAATCCTCCTCCCAACTTTTTTTTTTTTTGAGACAGGTTCTCATTTTGTAATTCAAGTTGGCCTTGAATTCACTATTTAGCCCAGGCTGGCCTCAAACTCATCACAATCCTCCTGTCTTAGCCTCCTCCTGAGTGCAGTTAATACGGGAATTGTATCACCACACCTGGCTCTCCCCAATTAAAAAAAATTAGTTACAGGAAATGGAAGAACAAATTGTAAGCTCAGGAAAATAAAATGAAAAATAGCCATTCCCATTGTCAGGGAGGGAGCTAGCTGCACATGCAGAAAGTTAAGGAAAAAGATCTTCTTTTTGTCCTCCTTTTTTTCCTCTTCTGTTAACAACCTGATAATTTCTGCAACAGAAACAACCAGTTAGTTTTTTTTTCAGAAATTTTAAAACAAGAGCATTTTTTTCTTGCTTTTCATGCAGCATATTAGCACAACCTCAAGGTTCTTTGCAAGGGAATGCCCATATAGCCATATTTTCTCAGGTGGTATGAAATGTAGTGGCGTAGTCGAGAAAGGCAGAGACAGATTCCTGGTTCTCTGCAGGGATTTCTAGTTTGCCTTTAAGTTTAGTGAGGATGGTATAGAATACCTGTGATATGGGCTGACTTGTTTGATTGTTTGTTTCATACTAGTCTATCCATTTGGGTAAAAGAGCCCCTCAAAGGGAAGAATATGGGAACAGTTATATCTCTGCAGTATCTACAGTGCCATGATGCTACAGAAAAGGTGACTACTGAATACTTGAGAATATATGTTCTATGGTAGAAAAGGAGCCTAATTGGCCTGTGTAGGTAAGAAAGTCATGAAGCAAGCTTACGGGTTTCACTTGCCACAGACATCAGCAGCCACAGGCAGTTGGATGTAAGTGTAAGGGGCCAGGACATTGTATGAACACCTACAAAAAAAACTGAAGACAGAAGACTGGCTAGTATAATCTTCGCAGTGTGTGTAGCACGAGAAAAGGAAGGCATAGGATACACCCGTGAGTTTGGAAACAAGGTACACAAAAGGGGTCCTGAAATAAGGAGTATATTATCACTGGTATCTAAAATGTCTCCCCAAAAAGCTAAGCATATGGCCGCTGATGAGTTTTTGCAAAGTTACTGAATAATAAAGGTTTTAACTTCATCAGCACAGTCATCTACAGGTGGTGAGATCCTACCTTGATGGTATTACTGGGGGGTAATGAAAGCTTAGGAATCGTGCTTGCCTTTCTTGGCTTATCTTTTCTCCCATTCTTTCCTCACTCTGTTTTTTGGCTGCCATCAAGTAAGCATCTCTTTTTCACCATTCCTTTCTGCTCCAGTTTTCCTGTCTTGGAGCCATCTGACCCCTAAGTGAGACCTCTTACATTACAAACCAAAATAAACCTTTCCCACTTTAAATTGTAGGTGTCAGGTATTTTGTTGCAGGGGACATAAAAGTGACTAATCATGGTATTTGACTGTATTGGCTGCAACTGATGGATGATGGAAAATCTCCATTGGACTTAGAATTTGTAAGTCACTACTGGCCTTAATGAGAACAGATTCTGTGAAGGGGAGTCATCAATGGAAGGCAGTGAGGTAGCTGTTAAATGAGAGAGAGAAAGATGAATTGGGAAATAGAGACAGCCAGTATAGGCAGGTCTTTCAGTACTTTAACAATGAATGATGTGCTCCCTTCCGCAGCACATATACTAACAATGAATGAGAGAGGTCAGGTGATTTTTTGGAAAAGTAATTGGATAGATTAAGGGACAATTAATGTGTGTTTGTAAAAAAAATTAAAAGAAAGAGTACTAAGCACCCTTAATTGGGGGAAGAAACCAAGACAGGAAGAGTAGATTATTTGACGCTACTCTTCATTCCTGCAGGTGAAGTGGGAAACCATCAGGGCCTGTATTTTGCAAATAAAGAATCAGCAAACTGATGACTTGCAGAAGAAGTAAGACTTTGTATTCATGATTTTTTTATTTATTTGTCAATATATTTAGTAACTTCCTAAGTGTTAAGATACTACTAGATGCATGGATTGATTGAATGACTATAACATTTTATCTAGGTGCTGTGAGTTCATTAATGAGCTGTTAAACTCCTCAGAGTCTCTGAGTGATAAACATGAGGATTATGTGATCTTGCCTATGAAGGAAATTGGCTGCAAAGCATCGTTACAATTATCTGTGACTTTCGGCCAGTAATTTAATTCCTTTTGCCTCAATGTCCTTATTCATAAAATTGGAATGTTGATAATATACCTTTTCCTTAGTGTTGTTATACACAGCAAGGTTGCTTTGAGGAGCAAGTGAGCTAACATTTATAAAGTGTTTATAACCTCACAGTAAATAATACCTAAGTATCTGTAAAATAAAGCAAATATCTGATTTTAAAGCACATGTTATTTCTACTCCACAAGCCCAGAACTATGTATCATTTTCCTGACTCCCCTGTGAGAACCGGTAATGTATTTTCCCAGAGCAAACTAAGCAATTATAATTATTTTAATACTATAATTCAACTAAATTGGAGATTAAATAGAATTGTTTGGACTACCTTAAGGAACTAATAAAGATCATGTATCACACTTAAACTTGGAATGTGTTTTTCTTAATAAAAGCAAAAGCAAGTATAATATCAAAGATATTTCTTATGGGATGGTGTGGAGAGTACTTCTTGAAATTTAATTTAATTCCTTCCATTAAGTTATCAGTCAGATAGGTTATCCATTCCTATTCACCTGTCTCAGTTTAACTAGATCTTAATATATCTATACATACTCCTGGGAACCATAGCTCATATTTGAATCATCAGGTAAGAAGGTCATTGAAAATTGTTCTCACCAATGAAATATTTTATACTCTAGTTGTTATGGTTTGGGTCTGTATGGTCCTCCAAAGCCTCATGTGGTCCTGGGGACAGGCTTCTAGAGTTTGTGACTGATATATAGTTCAGTGCTGGTATTATGGGTGTGAGTACTGTTCCTGCCCTAGGTTGGGTGGTTTGCATACAATATAAGGGACAGAAAGAGTCTTCTCTTTGTGCTCCTCCCTCTTTGCCTTGTTGCATTTGCTGTCATCTGATGCCATGAAGTGTTACTTTTTGCCATGTGCCCCTCTGCCTTGGAGTCAGCAGATTAGGGACTGAAAATTCCACAAACTGTGAGCTAAATAAATCTTTACTTCCTCAACTTGGTGAATCAGGTGTTTTGTCTCAGCAACAAGAGAAAAGTAACCAACACACTAGTCAGGGCCGAATCGTAGGGAAAGGAAGTGATTTATCAATACTTGATTTTTCTTGAAATTCTAGACTATCAAGCCATTTTTATTTTTGACTACTAACTAATTGCATCTATTTTCCACAAAATCCAGAAATCTCTCTGCCTCAGCCTACTTGGTGTCGTACTATTTGTATGTGCCTTACCGATTGAGTTCTTATTAAGTGAACAACTTTATATAATGTCATTTTCTATATTTAAGTACTCTATTCAGTCTTACTGAGTTGACTGTTAATTACTTTGTAAGTAGAAGTCAGCTTAAGAAAGTACCCAACCTTGAGAAATGAGATGGCTTTCCTGAATTTAAAATATCTGTTTAGATTGATGCTGCCTGAAGATCAAGATAAAATAGAAGAAATGAAAGAGAAGATATGTAGAATTTGAATAAATGCAATATGCTTTTATCTTTTGGAAAGCCTCTCAAATGCCCAATGTGTTTTCAATAATTCCTACTAATCATTACTGAATGTTTCACTTCATGATAGAGAGATGAATAAACATGTATTATTTTCATTGACATATTGATTAGGATAATTTTATTATAATTTCCTAATAGATGTTTTATACATCATTACTCAAGTATAAGAACACATTAACAATTTTAATGACAGTTGTTTTATGAGTTCCTACCAGAAAACGTGTATTTTAAAAATCTGTGTGTGTTTTCTCTAAAAAAGATAAAATGAATTCTTAAAATTTAGTGTGTACATGTATATATTTAATTTGAGTTATGACAATTTGTTTTTATCTTCTCCTTGCTCTCCAATTTCTCCCCCTTATTGCTCATCCTCAAGATTCTAACTCATGTGGGCAATACGAAAGCAGTCCCTTGCCTAGTACCTGGTTGGATTTGGTCAATGGACTGCACCAATAAGAGAACAGAGAGAAAAAGGCAAGTGAATTTCTTAAAAAGTAAGGAATAGATTGTTCTGAGTACTGAGTTTGGTGGTAATGATTTTCAATGTCCACATCATCTTTTGCTTTTTGTAAGTTCTTACTGGTCTTCCTTTTCCTAACCTGTTAGATCTAACTGTATCATCAACACAATACTCAGAATAATCTCACAAAAATATGTACAGATAAATCTATATCATCTATAACTATATATCTATATCAGATCAGTACATTTATCTGCTTAAAAGAATTTTAAATCTCAATATCCCAACCCTTTCTATAACCTCAAGGTCCTAACAACTTGCTTTTATCCTAGTTCCTTTTCCTTTCTTCTCTGATATTTAGTGAGAAGCCCCTCTAACGTTTGCTGTTTCTTGAAAAGACCACGCACTGCCCCCACTGGCGATCTTAGCACTTGCCGCCTGGAATGCTCATGCTTGTGATTCTTCTCTCGCTGACTTCAGATCTTTGCTCAGATTTTGCCTTCAAAATTAGTCTTTTATTGACTACTGACATAACGTTTTGTTTATTTTGTGCCACTGCTCTTAAAAAAAATTTGAGACGCATAAATAATGGTTCATTTTTGTTTGTCTCTATATCGTGAATCCATGGGGAGGCACCTAGCAGTTAGTAAGTATTCAGTAAATATTGACTGACTGACTGCCTGAAAAACATGTAGCACAGTTTGCTCAGTATAGTACAGCTACATCTCTTCAGGTTACAATGATTTTACTTGCACTGTGGGTCTGATCAAACTAATTTAATTAATCATTTAATAAATAATATTGACACATGCCTATGCTGAAAATTTCATTGCTTCCTGATAATTACATCTTTTTTATATATGCAACAGGTAACTATAAGTTTTAATTTTCCTTTAAATCAGTATTTGGGAGTTACAAAGTAAAACAAATCAATGAGCCTGAAATTTTTTTAACTAAATGTAGTAACTTACATCTCATAACCTATAGCGGTCACTTTAATTTTTCTGTGCTCCAGTTTCTAGGGCTGTGAAATTAGGGGTAGGATTAGATGACTCCTAAATTCCATTCTTCCTTTGAAATTTTGATTGATGGTCGTTGTATAAAATGTCTTTTCAATATGTTTATATATTTTAAATGCCATCTAAAATTATAGTGTAATCAATGATAAGTAGCACCAGTAAGTGACATCTGCAGAAAATACATAGACTTATTATCACTTTCCATCTTTGCTTACAATGTTTCAGTATGTCTTCTTCTGATGGATAAGAATGGATAAGATAATTGGGAGTCTGGTGATCACAGATACAAGATTGTTGCAGCCAAAGTGTAATTTTGACTTGATTGCTTTTTACCAATGCTATCAGAAAGCAGATACACGTCAGAATTTCAGATCAACTTGCAATAATATTTTGTATTTTAAAAAATTTATTGAATACCATCTCACAAATTTCCAAATGCAACCAAAGGCCACATTGGTTTCAAGTAACTGCTTTAAATTGAAAATAAAACTTTTACACCTGACATATTGTTCACCTATAGACTCCAAACTTGATGCCCAAAAAATTCATGTAAAGTTTATAGAAGTTAGACGACTCTCTTTATGTATGTTTGGTTCTGAAATTATGAAGCCACAAATTTCTAATTTTTATCGCTACCTGTATTGTGCCAATGCAGCAAAAAACAATGCTACTTATCATTTTTGAATTTTCACCACCATAAATGTTATTAATTTTAATGATAAAATCTTATCATACCTCATAACAAGTTGACCTTTTGAGCTTCCTGGAAAAGTGTACCCATAACCATAGGATACTCTTTCTTGTTAGCTGAATATGAAGTTTCATTTCTTCTCTTTCATTATAGTAGTATAGAGGGAAATATTGTGTTTTTTGTAACATTGTATTTCTGAAAATAAGTCAGTATAATATTCATTTTTGAAAAAACATTTCTGATAAATTTACATACACATACATAAATATATTTACATCTGTTTATTTGAAATTACTGGAGAACAAAAAATAAACATTCAATTATTTGCATACCTCTAGCAGGCAGCTAGGAAGCATGTATCTACAATGTTTATCGCTTTGTCTACCTTAACTTTTTAATACAGTGTGACCTGACAATGACTAGGTCACTTCCCCATAAATATCTTTCATGCACCTACAAATTAATTTTCTTATTCCGCATTAATTCATCTTGATTATAAAACCAAAACAAAATCTGAGCTGGGAAGATGTTTTGTCTGCTGGTCAGACATTTGGGCAGTGGAAAATTACTTTGTTTGGAAAACAAAAGAACTCACATTTTCTAACTTCTTATAGCTTGATGATACTTGTTTCCACCATGCCGTTTTACTTATTGTACAATACATAGAAGAATGATTTCTACTGGCTTCATACACAATCTTATAACAGGCATCATTCAAAGGAAAGGCTCTCTGCATGCATCACAATTTCTTCTTTGCTCTGCTATTTCGTGTGTACTTAGGTGATACATCCATTCTCATTAGGAGACACTCTTCCCAACAGTCAGCCACACCGGTTCTTCCCTTGGATTTAAAATATTTTTACAATATTCATTTTCACTGCTTTTCTCTTCTAGTTTCCAAGTAATACAATCTTTTTTAAAAAAGACTCCTAACTCTTTCATTTATTTATGCTGATACAGTGTAACAGACATCATGCCTAGAAGAATGTAAGTGACACAAAGGGCAATGTACAAAGAGCCCTGCCATGTACTAGATTTAAAAATAAGTTGAACCTGAACTGACCAGTAAATTCAGAGTGTGTTTAATCATTGCTGGAAACATAAAGCATAACTGTGCACCTACTATCTAATATTTATAAACCACATTTTTACTTTTCATGAAGCGTAAATATTTTATGAATATTATTTCTATAGTTTCACAGGAGTGTTCTCAGAGAAAGCAGTTTGCAAGTAAAAAAAAAGTATCTGACATGGCAAGAGCACGTATATATGGGAGTGTGATACAGTGTAGTAAATTGATTAACCGGGAAATAGGTGATGGAGTTGCATGTTGGTTTCTGCCACTTGTTACACTTCTCACTGAGCAAATTGCATGGGTTCCGTGTTCTTCAGTTCTCGTAACTGGTGATGAAGAATAGTTGTCCTGTTGCACTACTTTTCCTTATTTGAAATTTTCCTCATTATATATGGGAAAGCATTTTCAAAACACAAAATGTTTTAAAGACACTTTCAATCTTTATAAATTCTGTATTCTTCTTTACATACTGCACAGAGTCATCCTGGCCTATGAAACTGGATCTGACTTGCTCTGGGCCTCAGTACTGCACCTATCTAGGTAAACTATTCTATGAAATTAACTGAAAAAAATGAGTCTTTCTCTCTACATAATGTAGGATTTCCAATTTGACTCTAAGTCCTAACCACCATCACCTCTTCTTTTCAAGGTATTTTATAGTGGCTAGTTCTTTATTCATCTCTTGAATCTAAGGTAAAAATGATTGTATTTTTCTTTACCCTAAATACTGTAGTTCCTGTTATGTACCTTGAGCATACCATTGTTCTCACCATCTTTCAAACTTCATAGTTAAAATGTGGACTCAGGAATTCTTCTGGATGTAGACGCATAAGAAACAAACTTAGTATCTCAAACAGATAACTATCCCCACCTCTTCATTGCAGCATCATTCACAGCAGCCAAGGTACAAAACTGACGTCAGTGCTCATAAATGGATGGAGGGATAAAAGAAGTGCCGCACACACACACTCTCTCTCTCACACACACACAGAAGAAACCTTATCCAGACATAAAAAAAGAAGAAAACCCCATCATTTTTGTCAACAGGGATGAAGCTGGAGGAAATTGCATTATATGATGTGAGCAGAAACAATAGACGAATGTGGAATCTCACTGAGATGTGGAATCTAAAAACATTAATCTTGCAGAGGTAGGGAGTGGAATGGTAGTTGTTAGAGAGAGGTGAGTGAAGGAAATAGGAGCTTCAAAACAAATAGCACACATTTCAGAGATAAAACGGTTAACTCCTGAGCGTCTAAAGTACACAGGGTGCCTATAATTAATAATGCTGTATTTTTTATCTGAAATTCACAAGACAGAAGATTCTAAATTCCCTTATCTCACTCCTAACAAAGAACAATTTCAAGATACTCACACAAAACTACAGCGTATTTTAATAAGGATATCCAAAAATATCGCTTTCTAAAACTTGTGATCCTTCCATTACACTTAAGCCTAATGCTCACTCCATCATACAAAAGATATGCGTTCTTACTCCTTTAAATTATTTCTCAAACTGCACAGAAATAAGTCACTATCTCTATTAAAATAACACTTATCCCCTTGATAACACAGTTTAGATGATATCTTGTTTACTGGATTACTATTATATTTTAACTAGGCTTTGCCTTATTTTCTTATCTATATAAAAAAAAGGATGATAAAAACAGTACCTAGATTTTTACTTGAACTAACTGAATCAACTAAAAATAGTGCAAATATAGATCCTTGAATCAAGGAACTATATATTTATTCATTTGTATTTGTGTATTCCTCATAGTATTTAATATGCAAGCACTTTTCTGGGCATGTAGATAATATATACTTTTTGGCATACTGAGGGTCAGATAGATAATGTATGTGTGTGTTAGTAAGTTGTGTTTATATGCACACACACACACATATATATATACACATGTACACAATATCTATACATATTTAATGTTCAATTTCTCACCTACTAGTAAATAACACTTATTCCCAAAAGTGCTCTGAGAGGTAGATATTAGTATTCTCATTTACAGATGAAGAAATAGTGACTTCTAGAAGTTTTATCTTCATTGAAATAATTCAGTTAAATAGTGCATAACAAGATTGCGGACGTGGGTCCTGACAAACAAATGCTGCTGATAAGACCTAATTATCAGACACTGTTTTAGCCAAAGTTCAGGGACTCATGATTTAAAATAGCTTTCTGCATCTTGTCTTCTTTCTCAAGCTCAAACCTATGAGGATTCCTTACCTGCTATTTAGACTGGGTGAGACAGGGGGTCATTACCTTACTTGGGAAACTTGAGGAGACCATTACCACTTCCTCTCTTTTTTGTGAACACAAATACTTCTTCCTATGCTAAATGATTTAATCAATCATTTTTCAAAAGCCAGCATCCAACCAAACATTAGTTTTCAGTAATTAAAAGAAAAAATAATAAACAAACAGATATACTTTATGCACATGCAAAAATATGTTCATTTCTATTAAGGGAGTGCATCAACAAAACTGGTGAAATTCTCTTATCTTACTCTATTCCAGCGTAAGTTTAACCAGGTTCAATAGCAGTGTCAAATGACCACCAGTTCAATACCAATTTTGATGAGACAGTAGTTGATTTCTATCGCCAGTGATATTCTCAATATTTTTTAAGTCAGTGTGTTTCTCTAGTTTGTTCATAAATTCTTACACAACTACATTAAATGTAGCCAGAGTTTTTATGTATTTCTGGAATATACTTTCTAATGTACCTTAGGTAGAATGTTCTTGCATTCCAGAATGTACATTTCCTGAAACTTAATAATTATTCACCTCAATCTTGTAATTCAATGTTCTGCAAAGTAAATTTAGTAAAAATGAGGAACATCTTTGTATAAACACCCATGTGTGTCATTTTCATCCTCCGGTGAGTATGCCTTTATTGCCTTAAGCAAATATCCCTTGATTCCATTTGTAAAATATTTCTGAAGAAACAAAGATGGCTTTGAACATATTTTCATTTTTCCCCTTTTACTGATATTATGGTTCCTTTGAACAGTCCTCATATGAATTTCACCTTTCCTTTTTGTCTGTTTCAAAGAAAAAGAGCCTTTGAAGAGTATTTTTTTCTTCTTTTTTAATATATCTAAAGCTTCTCTCATAGATAAATGAAGTTTCTGTTTAATACATTGGATTTTCACTGAGAATAAGCTATGGTCAGTGGAAAAAAGAGAAAACAATCCTGTTCGCAAATTTGTCTGTTCATGGGGGGCCTATGTCTGGGTCACTCGTCACTTCTGCTCTCTGAACACAACACAAATCCTGCAGAGCCCCAATTCAAGTATTATTTACCAAGGGTGAGGCGACCTCAATGTGTGGGAAGTTGGAGCATCTTGCTTTTCATTTTCGTGACTTATGATTCATGAAAGACTATGGAAGACATAAAAAGTCAAATTTGATTTCATTCCTGTATACCCTTCCAAACATATCCCAGCAGAGACACAGAGAGTGTCTCTTGGTTACTTTTCTCTCATTGCTGGTACAAAATGCCCAACACCCAAAATTAAGGAAGGGAGGTTTTATATAGCTCACAGTTTATGAAGGTTTCAGTCCATAATCAGCTGGCTCCAAAGCAGGGTAGCGTGGCCCAGGAGAAACTGCTCAGTGTAGTAGAAGACAGCAAGAACAAAAGTGGGGGTCAAGCCTCTTTTCCTTCCTTGTATTGGAAGTAGGCTCTCCACCCTGGAGTGGGTCCTTTATTCCCACACCATCTCCCTGCCCTCCTCTTTCACAGGCTCAGGAAGTTTACAAAGTGAGGACCCTGATGCCCTGCTGAGTTCCTTAGTCAAACTTCTACGTTTCTCAAGTTGACACAATATGCCAACCGTAACAATCCACCCCTTGTCAATTTGATGACCAGACATATTTCTTTAAAGTGATTTCCAGATGCAGAGACATGCTTATTCTTATCATTTCACAACTTGAACATTATAAAACAGTTTTAACAACCAGTTTTAAGTCTAAGAACATTGTATTAGATTAGAATCATAAAATTCCATCCCTGACCCCCCAAAAACTCATGCACTTCCCTTTATGCAAAACACATTTATTCCCACTAAGTTGGCTAAGTCCTAATAGTTTCAGCATTGCTGAAAAGTCCAAGTCCCAAGTCTACTTCAAGATGTAAGGCCAACTCTTAGTTGTAAGTCCCTGTACAAATGAAAAGTTAGATACTTCCAACATTCAACATCACCGAATAACATTTTCATGCCAAAAGTTACAAGCAGGGGAATCAAAGGATTGGGATCAAGGCAAGACCAAAATCCAGCAGGACAAACAGTCCTATAGTTCCACGTTTATCATCTGAAGCAATCTGGGGCAAATTGTGAGCTCCAAAGGGTTTGAGTGACTCCATCCCTATGGCAGTTCTGGTGGTTACAGCTCCCATGGTTTCCCTCTTGGCCCTGTTTTGCTCTCTCTTTGCAGCTTTCCCCAGATGATCCACATTCCTGGCTTCTCCAAACTTCTGGGGTCTCCACAGCATCTTTGGCTTCACACTCACAGCTTCACACACTGCCTTCTCAGGGGCACACTGTCTGGCCCCCCAGGTCTTCTGAAATTGAGGTGGAAGCATTTTAACCTCATAACTCTTACGCTCTGCATGCACCTAAAACCAGCTTCACAGGGATGATGCCAAGGTCTGCTGCCAGATGAAGCAGTAGCCAGAATTTCCTCTCTCTAGGGTGTAGTGTTCAAGTGCCTGGATCACTAAATATTCTGAATCCAGTTCTGAGGAAAGAAATTTCTACGCTGCTGCCATTCTGGAACACAGTGCTGTGTAGCTTTCCCCTCAGAACAGAGACTTTCACTTTTGCAGTTCTGAGGCTGAAAAGGGTGGAGATTTGCTGCTTCTTGTGATGCCTTCAGACCATCTTTTATATTCTCCTGTTCCTGCTCAGTAACTGAGATCTCCTCAGTTCTATCTTTGTAGTCCATAACTTTACTGGAAGTTCCTTTCTGGCCAAACTCAAATTTTAATCATCCTGGGTTCTTTGTATTTGACTCTCAACATATATCTGGCTTAAAGCCCCAACAATAGCCAGTCCAAAACCTCAACATTCAACTTTTTAAAAATTTCTTCCGACAGATTAGTCAGTCCTCTACCTTTAATTTCAGTCTCAGGCAGTCTCTGTAAAAGAGCAAAATGGAGATAAATTCTCTGCCAAGCCGCAACACACATCATTTGCACTGCAAAACCAATACAGTCCTTCTTCACAATAGAAACCTAGTTTTCTATTCTTTACTGGTTTTCTGGTCTTCTGAGCTCTGACCTAAGGCATTCTAGTTCTACTCTTTCAGGCCACATCTCCAAACCTTTCCAAACGCTTCCCAAAATTCATTCTCAAAGGCTCTTGAACCACACAATGAGGTATAATCAGAGCAATGACCCCATTTTTCTGGTACCAAATTCTGTCTTGGTTACTATTCTCTCATTACTGGTACAGAATAGCTGATATTCAAAATTAAGGAAGGAGTGGTTTATTTAGCTCACAGTTTGTGGAGGTTTCAATCCATAATCAGCTGTCACCAAAGCAGGGTGGCACGGCACCAGGGCAACAGTTTAAGGAGGCAGAAAAAGCCAGGTGTGGTGGTGAACGCCTTTAATCCCAGCACTCAGGAGGCTGAGGTAGGAGGAGCTTTGTGAGTTCGAGGCCACCTTGGGATACAACACAAACACAAGGCCGGCCTGAGTTACATAGTGCGACCCTGCCTCAAAAAATCAGGGCTGGGAGTTTGGCTCAGTGACTTAAGCACCTGCCCTGGCAGGCGCGAGGTTGCGAGTTCAATCCCCAGTGCCGCGGAAAAAAAAAAAAAAAAAAAAAGGAGACAGAAACAGCAAAGGGTGGGGCAAGCCTCTTTTCTTCCATTATATTGAATGTAGGCTCTCCACCCTGGGGTAGGTCCTTTACACCCACACCATCTCCCTGCTCTCCTCTTCCACAGTCTCAGGATAGTTATAAAGTGAGGACTTTGGCCACTTGCTGAGACCATTAGGTAAACTTCTACACTTTTCAAGTTGACACAGTGTATCAACCATAACAGTGCTTTTATTCTTTCACAGTGGTCCCTGTCAAAAGCACTGATGTACTCTTTAGTCTTAATTTTAACAAAAGCAACTGAAAATATATGAATTATTTCTTTGAGATGTAATATTCATGCAATAGCAACCATACACTTTCTGGAAATAGCTTGTGTTTTTCCTCTGATTAAAAATAAAAACATATTATTAAGGTTGTATATGTATGAATTTTTACTCAGAGTGCTTATGCAGCCAACAATCTATAAAGACCATATGTTGATATTAGAAATTAAAATATCATAGGTTATTGTTTCTTATCTTAAATTACAAATTGCAAATTGTATTGGAAAAATATTTTTATCAAAAGGACTATTTTGATTAAATAATAGGAAACTTACTGATAAATTTTTAAAATTCACTTGAATGATAGTATTGCCATAAAAGGCATAAATATGAAAATGAGTACTTTCCATTTTCAATTGTCCTTCTTTTTAATATATTAATAAGTTAAATATTATTTTGCAGAATTTAAAGTACTGATAGAAAATAAATGTTGCATATCTGTCACACAGGAGGCAAAATAAGATTAATAAAATTATGCTCCAGATTGTTCTCATTCATTTTTTTCTTACCTCCTGCTAATCAAACACTCAATAAACTGTATCTTTCACCTTGCAAATTTTTTGTGTGCTTATTTATTTGCAGTGGAAAGAATAAATTCCAAAACTTTGTTTAGTTATTTTTATTTTTTTCTTTTTCTTTCTTTCTTTCTTTCTTTCTTTCTTTCTTTCTTTCTTTTTTCTTTTCTTTTCTTTTTTTTCTTTCTTTTTTTTTTTTTTTTTTTTTTTTTTTTTTTTTTTTTTTTTTTTTTTTTTTTTTTTTTTTTTTTTTTTTTTTTTTTTTTTTTTTTTTTTTTTTTTTTTTTTTTTTTTTTTTTTTGGTACTGGGAATCGAACTCGTGACCCCACACTTGCCACGCAAGCACTTGTGCTGCTGAACTGTATCCCTGGCCTAAAGACTTTCTCTTTTTTTCTTTCCTTTTTTGGTGGGGGAAAGACCGGACATTGAACTCAAGACCTTGCATTTGCCAGGCAGGTGCTTATGCCTCTGAGCTACATCCTCAGCCCTGTTTAGCTATTTAAAGTTCTAGATAATATATCCTGATGTAACCTTTAGTAATTTTGGCATACACTTTTGCAAAACCGTTGGTTTCATTTATGCCAGAAAAACCCTGCCATTACGCATAATCCTGTTACATTAAATGGCCTTCACCCCAAAGTCTTAAGGACGGCCCACTCTTTTTCAAATTCATACTCAGACACAAAACTTTTCTGATTTCCTTCCCTGCTTATTCCTCTGAGCACTTATTTTTTGTGCCATTACTAGCATTTACCCTGTACTTCCTATTATATTTCAATTTATATTTATCCTAGTACAGTGTTAATTCCAGAGAAAGGAGTGCCAAGTTTTTCATATATGAATTTCTTCAGCATTAAAATAATGCCCTGTAGAAAGTATATTGATGAAATAATGAGTTGCTCTTGAATGCCTCTAAATAGTTTGATTCCTCTTATTCTGAATGAAAGTCATATTATTGTATAGTGAACACTTTGATGTCCTTGGCTACTGTCAACATTAGTTTATAAATCTGACCCCTTTTTAAAAATTAATCATAGGTTAATTGTGGTGAATTCTTCCTCTTCCCCCTTGGTCTGCATTTTCAGACACTTCATACCACATTGAATTATTTTTAAATCCTTGTATGCTACCTTAGTTTGTTTCTCCATTAATAAACTTTCAATAGATCCAGGTCTTTGCAGCAGTGTCCAACTTCCTCAATTTGCTCCTTCATTATATAATCACTTTTCTATGGATCTTTCTTTCCTTTCCTTCTCATATTTTACTCGTGTAGTCTACTTGCTCGGCTTTTCTTCACTTTATAGTTTTAGCGTAAACATTGTCTTTTAAAAGAAGAAAGAACCTAGAAATATCCTTTATTAGTTAGCATTGCTCACTGATCAATTAACATAGCTTGTAAGGGATAAAAAAAATGAGAAATAGAAATCAGAGCCAAATATAAAATGATCATTACCACTAAATGATATGATATAATAAAATGACTATCTAGAAAACACAAGATAATTAAGAGAATTGTTATAAAAAGTAAGACAAACCTTGTGTCAAGAACCAGAGCGTTACCAGTTTGGCGGCAGGACATAAGGGTGTGACCAGCCAGTTGGGCAAGTGGGTGTGACCTGTCAGTCATGGAGATCCAGGACACACAATGTTCCCAAACCCTGTACTTGTGAACAACCAGAAAGAACTGACTTCAGTTCTTCTGGTAACAGATCAAGCAGGTTTTTGATAGAATTGCCTAGATGTAACATCAACCTGAGGAATGGGGGATACAAAAGATATCAGCCATTAAACTTCTGGCCACTATAAGGTTTCCTGGTGGCCAGTACTCACTCACTCTGCAGAGCATGCTGCTTTTCCTACCTTTAATACATTTAAAATCTCGCTACCTTTTCACTTGTCTAATTTGTTCAGGACAACAAGAACCTGGGAAGATTCCCTGGAATGAGCCCACTGTATGCCAGGACTCTGGGAACAAATTGATTTTATACTTTGAAAGAAAGTTCAAATTCTAACTAAACAAAACAAAATTTTTTAAGTAGCAACAGGTAGATGAAATACCTAGAGTTGAAACAAACAAACAAAACAGGTACAGTCAAGATCTAAAGAAAAGAAACTGAAAACACTACAAAGACTCACAAAATCTTACATGAGCAAAGAGAAAGCGTATCATGTTCTTACTGAGCCTGGAAATCATAAAGAAATATGTACCCTAAATTGGGCTATTTACTTAATATGATCCCAATTAGAAAAGAAACAGTAGGTAAAATTTTAAGAACTGAACAAGATTTTAAAATATATGTTGAAAAATTAAATGGTTTCCCCTAAATCACTTGAACTCTTGTTTATCTATAGTCTTGTCCAAGACAAACACATCTTTTATTAAGCTTTATTCTCCAAGTTCTACCCTCAGGTCATAGAATATTATTTGCTACTCTCTTCTTCATCAGACATTTTTTTTGTTTGTTTGTTTTTGTTTTTGCTATTGTTGGGCATGCCTTCTTGTGACTCCACTTCAATTCCTCATCTACGTAGTGAATGACTTTTTCTGTTTCTGTATATTTTCAGATGGTGGTCTGCGTGTCTGAACAGGTATTAGTTATTTGAAGTAAGTATGTTAATTCTAATGAATTGTTAATTATTTCCTTGAATTTTTTTAAAAAAAATTTGCACACACATTCCTAGAGTGGAATGAACCAAATTAAGTGCTGGTGGACCCTTCAGCACATTGTTGCAGTTGTTGTGAAATCTTTTGCTGTCTTAAATTAGGCCTAGAATATTTGATGTGTAATATATTATTCCATAGCTGCAGTAATCCCAAGCGATCTGTGAAAATGACTGTTGATTTCACCTTTTTCTAGTGAACTAAAGTAAAATACAAGGTTTCTTAGTAAATCCAGACTCAAATGTCTTCATGTTGCCTGGTATGATTTAAAGTTAAAAGCCGGACAGGGAAGGTAGAAGTTGGTTCTGATAGAAGTTGTTATACTACCAATGAGAAAGAGCAAAGATTTTAACTTAGAAAGAGAGCCCTTTTAGTGTTGAAGTTGAAGGCAATTTAGTCTCCCCTTAGCATTGTGAGGCAATTGAACACAGAAGCAAAGATTAATTCATTTGTTATATCCTGTTTTTGGTCTTAAGAAATCCTGTAAATACTCTTCGCTTTTGATATTGTTGTATTTTATTAAATCTGAATGAGTTTTAAAGTACTTCAGTCCTCTAATATAAATGCAAATTACTGAAGAAAGCAGAGAGGAATTAGGGAGTGATGATTTAAGAGCACAGGATTTGTGAAATTAGAGACTTGAATTTGAATTCTGGATTTGCCTCATGCTGGCTGTACAACTGCTGGCAGTTTACTTAGCCTCTCTGAGTCATTTTCTCACATAATAAAGGAAAGAGGCTAACTCATTGTGAGAATGAAAGGAGATTAAAATCTACTTATGGAAATGCCTAACCTTTAGTGCATTCAGGAAACATTGGTTTAAAAATACAACCTCTACTTTTGTAAAGTTCAAAAGTATTCTTGTCCTCTTCAATAACTAATTTCTAGTGAGAAATCTTCGCAGCAGATATTTTTCTTTTACTGTCTGTAAAATTAATCAGAAATATTCTGTCACTGCTTAGAGCATTGTACACAGTGGTGAATTATCAGGGTCGAGAGAAATGTTCATATTCCACTATAAAATTAAGATTCTTATCAGAGTTGAAAATTCTAGCTTATTGCATCCTCTGAATTAAATTCAGTGGAATTTAAAAGTTTTACTCTCTTGCAATGAAACACTTGCAAATAATTTTGTAGAACAGTATGTAAAACAAAACATATAGTTTTAAGTTTCTTCCCTTTTAAAATTTTTTGGCATCTTTCAAGCTTTTCAGTTTTAGCCAGGACAGACTTTTGGATGTGGTATTTGGGGATAATACATTCTCTACATCCCATACTATACTTCTACCAGAAAGGAATAGTTAGTACCCAAATGCCAATATGTGTTTTTTAAAAAAATCTTACAGATACAAAATCCCATTAAGGCTAAGTATTTCTTTGCTTGTTAAATAATGGGCACTTTCTAGGAAAAGCATTTAAAATGTTACAATATCATTGTTGAACTTCAGATCATAATTAAAATATGTGGCACTTTTGTTATGTAATTTCTTGATAATAATTACACCTCCTTTAATTAGAGGATTTAGGAAAGTTTAAAATCAAAATATTATTGATTCTTAACAATCATGCAGCAGACTTGTTCTTGATGAGTACAACTGCAAGTAAGAAATGAAGATTCGTAAATCTATGTGCATTAACATTCCTTACCCAAAAGTGCTTTGAATGTCTTAAAGATCTGATCTTGCTTTGGTTCACTACTAACCCATGATACCCTGCTTTTCAACACTGTTAATCTTATTAATTCTCACTTAACATTAAACTTTTAGTAAGTTTAATTATTTGTTTTCCCAAATCATAAAAAACTTTTATAACTACGTAGAAGGAGAACAGGAGGAATGTTATTTGATAATAAAAAGGGAGAAGCCACAGATTTAGCCCAGTGGTGTAAGGGCCTGCCTGGCAGGTGCAAGGTTGTGAATTTGATCCCTGGTACCAAAAAGAATAAAAAATAAAAAATAAGAAAAATAAAGTAAAATAAAAGGGTGAAGTCATCAAATTTACACAATTAGGAATGAAAAGGGTGAAATCACAAAAGATGCTGCAGAAATTCAGAAGACCATCTATTCCTACTTTGAAAATTTTTGTTCTAACAAGATGGAAAATACAGAAGAAATGGGCAGATTCCTAGATGCATATGAATTACCAAAGTTGAATCAAGAAGATATAAACATCCTAAATATACCAATATCAATCAATGAAATTGAAGATGTAATTGGAAACCTATCAACAAGGAAAGGCCCAGGCCCTGATAGAATCATTGCTGAATTCTGTAAGAAATTTAGAGAAGAATCAGCAAATGGGATCTCACCTTATTAAAAACTTTTGCTCAGCAAGAGAAACCACCAGTAGAGTGAAGAGACAACATACAATGTGGGAAAAAAATGTTCGCCAGCTGTTCTTCAGACAAAGAATTGCTATCAAGAACATATAAAGAACTAAGAAAAAAAAAATCCTCCCAAATTTAAAGACCCATTCCAAAAATGAGCAGCTGAGATGAATACACACTACTCAGATAAAGAAATACAGACAACAAATAAATATATGAAAAATGTTCAATATCACTGATCATTCAAGAGATGCAAACTGAAGCAACACTGAGTTTCTACCTCACCCTGGAAAGAATGGCTATTATTAAGAAATCAACCAGTAACAAACACTGGAGGAGCTGTGGTGGAAAAGGAACTCTTCTCCACTGTTCGTGGGAGTGTAGACTGGTGCAACCACTATGGAAATCAATGTGGAGATTCCTCAAAAAGCTAGAATTGGAGGTCTCATTTGACCCAGCTATTCCCATTCTGGGTATCTTCCCAGAAGAATTAAAAGCATCATACCACAGTGATATATGTGCACCAATGTTTATAGCAGCACAATCTGTAATAGCTAGATCTTGGAAACAATTTAAATGCCCATCAACCAAGGAATGGATAAAAAAGATGTGGTATTTTTATACAATGGAGTACTACTCAGACATAAAGAAGAATAAACTTGATACTTTTATAGGAAAGTGGATGCAAATTGAGACCATACTCCTAAGTGAAATAAATCAAACTGTCTCACCATTATGAGAAGCTGAAAGAAACTATGTGTGTGTGTGTGTATATATATACATATATATATGTATATATATATATATATATATATGATAAGATAGTTATTCTACTTATTTCTCTAAGCTCATTGAAGAGAAAGGTCAGTGCTAGCATTGTTTGGATGATTAAATGCAAATATCTTGTGCTCTGAATAACTGATTGGAAGATAACAATATCAATGCATACCCTGTTGTTACTCTCTATTTATCATGCTTTGAAATTTTGTTTCATTTTCTCTTCAAAATAAAATAAAATTTAAAAAATTGGAGAAGTAGGAAATATCACAGATTTCATTTTAGTTTGTGATGATTTTCTGCCAAATTCAGGGACCTGTTTGAGGAAACAGTTAAATAGTGGCATATCCATCAACAGTCAAAGAAAATAAAACACGTGTGAAAGTTGAAGAACCAGAAATGTTCAGTTTCATACTCTTGGAACACTTTGAATACAGAGTGCTTTAAAATGGCACATATACTGAGAATCTGTTCACACCTAGGAAAAGTTTTAGTGCAGTCCTAGAAAACCTTAAACCTAACCTGGATAATATTCTTGAATAGTGTGTCTCCCATTCTACAGAGCCAAGTACTCATAAATAGTTTGACAGCAATACAAGAGAGAGGCAGTGTGTGTGTGTGTGTGTGTGTGTGTGTAAATTGCACACACTCATATTGTTAAAGAAGTGGTATAAGGAAGCAGTGGAAGATGTTCTCAGTTTCCTAAACAGACAGGATTGATTACACATGGATATAAGCCCTTTGGGATGGAATTTCAGTTGTACTGGCCTCAAATCCCAGATCCACCATTCACAGAATTATACCGCTGAAATGTTTTCTTCATTAAAATGAAGTAGAAGAAATGATAATGAAAGTATATATTATGTAGGTTAGTTGTTAGGAAGCTTGATGTAAATTTATGTTAAAATATTTAGCAAAATGCCTGATAGGTACAGAGTAGACACTTCATAAATACAAGCTGATAGTATTATTATATCTCATTGTCAGTACAGTGTTTCTATTAACAATCTTGGTAACAATGATGAATTTATTTTTGAGCAGTACAGAAAATTTCCATTGTTAATCTTCCTGCCATGTTCCTCACAGTAGTCTCAAACAGTTTAAACTTTGGTATATTCCACTGACATGTAACATATGTTTTGGTAACTGCATTTGCCAACTGATACTAAGGTAACAGGTTCACAAATATGGGTAGAAGAAGGCAGAGTGGATTATAGACTCCTGAGTGTATATATGAGCTCCTTATGATGTCCAAAACTCATTAGTTTCACTTTGAGAATCTCTAAGCACAATGTTTACTCATTTGGAAAAGTAAGGCAAATAGCAGTACTAAACCCAAGACCAAGCTTTAAAAAAAAATACTTTGATAATTAAAAACAGCATTTTGAACATTTTTCAATTCTGGCATCTCTGTCACTCTCTCTATTTTTTATGCTTACTGAGTATGCAAAAGAGAATCATCCTGGGGCTACTAATTGAACAGAGTGCTAGATTCAAGATCTATCTCTAACAGCAATTTCAGAGACTGTGTAATATCAGAAGCATATGTTTATCTGTTAGGGGATCTTCAGTGCCCAAGTTAAGAGGACTGGTCCTACCTTCATCATAGTCAGTATCTGTCTGTTATTGGATTGAATCATTCAGGAAATTATTTAATCTGCCTGTGCTTCAATTTGCTCATTGTAAAACGAAGATAAAAATAATTAGCTGCTACCTCAAAGGATTCTGCAAAGATTGAACAAGATTAAAGATATAAAGAACATAGAATGACTTCAGGCTCATATTAAATATTCAGAATAACAAGTTATTATCCTATGGGAAGAGTATGATCAATTAATAAATTAACAGTTAATTGATAATTAATAATTAATTAAATTTAGGCACTGTATAAATTTAAAAATTACCCTTAATTTTCTTATACTTGGTATATTCGGACACAAAGGGGAAAACAGAATGAAATTATTATTTATACACTTATGGTTAGTAGAGATATCAGTAAGTCATAATTATGATTTTATAATTTTTTGGAGCTTTACAGATTGCAAATTTCTATGTATTATGCTTGGCATGTGCGATGTGCTTCACAATTGAGTCATTTATTCTGGGTAGTAAACAAACAATTTTGGTTGTTATTTTCATTTTTGTAAAGGAGACTTAAGGCACTTAAGTCATGCAATCCTATTCAAACACTTGGTTAAATTACTGCAAGCTTAATAAAATTAAGCAGAAGACTCAAAAAAAAAACCCCACATGTTTTCTTGTTCTTTTCTCCTACTTTTTTTTCTTTTTAATTATCTCTGTTTGTTCCTTGCTGCCTTCATTTCTCCCTGTTTAGTCTTTCTGAATTATGTGCTACTCTGACTATACATCATGCACAGTAGAAGATGCTGGCCACGGAGAAGTCAAATGAGGACAGGACCTTTGCCCTCTTGGAAGAGAATGTGTTGATCACAGAGTTCTAGCACAATGAGTAAGGAAAGATATTCAGCGAACATTTGTCTCAAGATTCTTAATACAGGAATCATCCTTATTACTATTTCCTGCTATATACTTTATATCTCTTTTTAGATTACTAGTGAGATTCTAATTCTGTGTTATCAGTACTGAAAACCAGAATTTCCTCCGGCATTCTGGTATGATCTAGAAAATGAAAATATTTTGAGAAATACTACTGATCTATACAGGATTAGAAATAACTCTTATCCCCAAAAGGATGTTGTGCAAATAGAGCGGTGCATAGCCAGCTGTCAGAGGAAATCTCTTTGGTTTTATTTTCCTCCCAAGAGTACAGTGAGCAGGTTCTTTCAGTATACTTACCAGGATACTAATAATATGCAAAATGAAAACACCTTCAAATTATCAGTATCTGCCAATAAATCTTCAGGTTTTATAAATCCAGTGGACATATTATTATGCTGTGACTTACACTGAGTATTTCTGCTGCATTTCCTAAACCAAGTTCTTTAGCATTAGGCATAGAATGCTAAAAGACGTTACTATACTGCATTTATGTTTTTCTGCAGCATCTTTGGTATTTCCCATGAGACATCATCATGGATGCTGTTTCGAATGCAGAGTGATATAATAAAGCAGAATAAAATATGGCTGTGGAATACAATGCTGGCACCACAGCAGGCCTCTTTAGTTTTTTTTTCATATTGAAAACTGAGCAGGACTATTAAAGTGTAATGGCACAGAACATCTTGTTAAAAAAAAAAAAAAAGAGCACGGCCTTGTATAGTATTCTTGTTTATGGATGATATTTATTGCTTTTGTATTCTTATTGTAAGCTTCGAAGTCAATTGAAATGCAAGTGCTAATGAAACCTCCACCATAGCACATTTATTCTGCCCTACCCCAAATGAGTCTACAAGATGTAAATGACTTGCATATATCAACTGCACAGGTTTTATTGTTTTGGGTTAATTTATTCACTGTAATATTCTTAATGAAAGTAATGACTCTTACACTAGTTTGTATGTTCCCATACTACAGTTTTATTAAATCATGCTGGGAAGGTTCACAATGAAAGCCTTAAAATAAAGTTTCATGTTTCATCAAATATATAAAAATAATATACTTAACCAAATATCAACACTACATGTTTTGCTAACCATTCCTCTTAATTTTAATTCATCAACATTTTTAAGGTTAGGCCAATATAGGATTTAACACACTGCTCACATTTCTCATTGCATAATTTTTAAAATTTGTCAGACTTACGAGCTCTGCTTAAGTACTTAAAATCCATTGTACAGTTTGTAGTTCACAAAGCCCCAAAACAATGACTTCAAACATTCATCCCTACATTTACATTTGCACTTTAGGAAAAAGCAGATTTTTTAGAATTATGGAAATTCCTTACTGAGTAAAAACTGAAGTTTCCAATGAGTAATTCCTTCTAACTCTTCTAGAAGTCAAAACAATCAATAAATAAAACTCTCACGTGGTATAGTTTCTAAACACAACTCTGAATACTTTTTTCTTTATATCCATTCCTTTTCATGCAATGCCTACTACTAGTTAGCACCTCAGAGGTTTGCCCAAAACTTTGCTGAATGAATGAACAACCTACTAACACTTAAAGTTTTATTAGCATCCGGTTAAGTCTGTTTAAAGGCTAACCCTGTAATTACCACTTTCTTTCCTAATCACTTACTAAAAGGTATTAGATCTCCTGTAGGGACCTAATATTAAAATTTTGGAATAATCTTAAAATCAGTCTTTCCATAGGATCCAGTTCTTTCAATTATACTCTCAAAAGGCATTTCAAATATATTCCCTCTTTTCCATTTCTTCTGTGTACTTCGGTCCTATCCTTTTATGTTTCCTACTGCTAATAATTTTCAAATTAGCTTTACTTATATCTTCCTTCTCTAACACACTTATATGGTAGTCTATTTACTTTTCTAACCTACACCGCTGATCATGTAATTTCACTGCCCACATTCTAAAGTTTCTTTATGATCTAGATTCCCTAGCATAGCATATAAGGATAAAGTCTAAAGTCAACATACTTTTTTCGATATTTCTGATTTTCTCTCTTCATTTTCCTTATGGTGCAAGTAATTCTGAAGTCTTGGCATCCTTAGAATTCACTGACTGATTATTCTATCAACCTTGATTGCCTTCTTGACCTTTTAGGTCCTCCTGTATAGCCGAGGTTCCAAATATTATTTGTCCTGTCCACCATCTCTCTAAATCTCTAACAAACTTCTTTTTGATTCAAGCATGCATTTACAACCAAATGTGAAATATCTGAATATTTTAAAATATTTTAAAGACCAATTTATTGTTTGTTTTTTCTTCCTATTTCTGTATGATGTTTAGCATAAAGCAGTCTATGTGGCTGGTGTTCAACAAACGTTTGTTGAATTCATCTGAATCTATAACATAGTGTGTATATTTAAGAACTTCAAATTTTCATCTACTGTCTGTTGAATAAGCTCTACTCCTTTAATCTTCAAAACCTTATTTTCTAACTTACAAGTCATTTTAATTGCTTTTCCTTGAAGCAGAAGAATAAAGGAAGTGTTGAAATGAGGGAGAGAAATGCATAATGTAAGTACTATGATGGTACCCAGAAAAGTTAAATCATACTAAATAAATAAATAAGATCTAAATAAAAAAACTATGAGTTTCAACTCTTAGAGGGCTTGGGCATGCTTGTTAAGTAGCAAGTGATTTTCTTCACTATATGAAAGGCATTTATCACATGGTCAGCCTTTCCATTTTAAAGAAAATATGTTTTCTGAATTTACAAAGGGACTTTCTTCCTGACACTGATTTTTCGCTCAAGTGACAGCAATTTTAAAGCTTGCCTCTGAGTGACAGCTAATGTTGTATCAGTGTGAGCTGGTGAGTGATAGCTTCCAAAGAAATATCCAAGAAACCCTTCAAGGTATCAAAAAGCTTTTGGTGAATAATCTGTTTTTGATTCAGAACCCTATAAGAAAAGGGCTTTTCAAAGGTGTCATGAGTCTCACTGTCCTTTTCCTTCCATATCTTCCTATTCAGCCTTGGTTATTTATAGCACAGTAATAGTTATATTCTTTGTGCTCAGGGCAGAAGAATTTCATTTTCATTTTAAAAATTAATCATTCGTATGGTAGAGAGGACTTTCTAAGGCAGCTTTCACATTTCCATCTTCGACTTAGTGTGACATGGACACTTTGTGTTTGTTTTTTATTTTCTAGGTGGCAGCAGTAAGAATTGATGGAAAATTTCTTTATAGACTCCTAAGAGAATCTTGGATGACTGCCAGTTACAAAAACAGAGTTAGGGCACAATCTTTAAGTATGCAGATATACTTGTTTTAGGATTCTGAAGTGTTTAATTAGCCACAGCGTAAGAAATTCCTTCCTTCTACTCAGCAGTATGCTATTTTTATCTGATGCTCTGTAGAGTTAAATTCACTTTCTCATAGTCACTATTTATTAATTGTTTAAGTCTCCAGCCCCTGTTGTATGTAGCTTATAGACCTTCCTGAAAAACATGTATTTGTATTCTGGATGAAAACATTTAAATTAAGAAAGTTTTCTTGAGTTACCTGGGCAGAGCCCAATTTTTCTGAGGTTTCATATGACTTTGAAACCCTTGCTTTAACCTCTCCTACTTCTGACTACTGGCAACACCATTTGTAAGCATTTAAAGTACTGTTACAAAAACAATTTTCTCATTCTTTTAGTTTGTCTTTGGCAGCATCGGCTGTTATTTGCTATGGTGTACCATAATACTCATCTCCAAAAGCTACTGCTATCTTTTTGAGTCTTACCTAAAGATGCTAACAATTGATTGGATCTACAGCATACTTTACAACCATAGAGATTTTACCACCCTAAGACTTTAGTCTGTTTAGTTTTCTTTTCGATTTTTTGTTTTCCGTAGATTCCTTTCCTGATTTAAATGCAAATTTCTAGGTTTGGTATTTACTTTTATTTGTAGTGCATTCTGGAACTGATTAAGATTATTCATTATTAATGAAGTGCTCTGGAATGTGAAAGCTACAGCTAGACTGAGATTTTGTACGATAACAAATCTGCTGTTTCAAAATATATACTTTTTTTTTTTGATTAGTCTTATCTTGATCATGCTACCGGCATGAAGAGGGCTTGTGTTTGTTTTATTTATTTTTTAATTTCTTAGTTTTTTTGTTTGCTTTGTTTAGCCTCCCTTTGAATTTTCATTTTTGGGGTAGGTTTCTGCATGCCATTTTGGAAACATAAATATAATGCAATTATGACAAGGGCATAAATTTGTTGCATTATTTTAAAAGATCAATATTTGTTTATGTGTTGTAGACTGTAGACAATCATGGCTACTAAAGCATGGCCTTAGCTTGCCTTCTAGAATAACAGATAGCATTTTGCATGATTATTATATAAATTGAATGGAAAAGGATCCTAAGAGAGTTTCAAGAATGTAGTATGCAATTTCAGAGAAAGGATATTAGTTCTGCCCAATGATTTTTGGAGAATTCCTTAGGAGAGGACACACTTCTAGTTTACCGTTGCTTTTTAAAAAAAAATTTCTTATGAAAATGTATCACTTTAAAAATTAGCATAAATTCTACTTTCTAGAGCAGTACAGGTAAGACTTGAGCCAAGTTTAAGACATTCCAACAAAATGTATATATTCTATACACTGTAAATTCTAAAAATAAAATTTCCCTTGAAAAATGAAACACCTAAACTTTGCTACTGACTTTTCTAAACTTGTCATAATCAAAGAAAAAAGAGAAGGAAAGCATAAAACTGGAAAGAAAGAAAATGAAAAAAATGGAAAGAAGAAACAAAGCAAAGCCAAATACTTTGACTAACTCTAAACCCAATTATAACTTGGTGTAAGTAGCTGAAGTATGCTAATACTGATAATGTCTTGTACTTTCAGCATTTTCTCTTCCACTTTTAGTTGATATCTACATGTAAAATCCAAAGGCATATTTGCTGGCTTTTAACAGATGATAATTCTTGCAAGTATGTGTACTCAATCCTTGCCTTCAATTATGCAGACTGAGTCAAATAATTTTCTTTCCAAGAAGTGTGTGATCATTTAACTTTTAATGTATTCCATTCCAGAGAAGAATCTTAGTCTTATTCCAGACAACATTAGTTTGCTCTCAGGTGGCTAACAATTTTCTAAGTTCCAATTTTATCATATCATATTACTGTTTTGTGCAAATGATTGTTAGCTTGTAAATGATAGACAGCAACATTATACAGTTTTACTGCTATCCAGATTGTGGGCAAAACCAGTAAAATCATAGAGCTGGTCTGCTATTGAATTAGCAAAATAAATACTTTTATTGAAATGCTTTATATGGTTGGGGAGTCATACATTGAAGTAGAATAGAAAACAGATATTCACTCAAAGATAAATTGGACAAGGGATCTCAGAGCAGCTTTCCACATAATCATAGTG